>BEXV01003393.1:3975-14784 GCA_003118195.1 Hemicentrotus pulcherrimus | reverse complement strand
AGATTTTAGGGTCATCAGGTCAAAGGTCATGGGGCTCATTATGTATGCCTATAAATAGCTTGTGAGTGCCGACAGATAGATTACAATCAACTTGAATTTTAAAAATTGCTCTATGGCGGAGGCATCATTTTTGACTGCGCGCAGTCAAAATTCCATCTAGTTTAAACATTTTTTTGAGATTGCGCCGCAACTGCTTGGAATTTTGAATTTTGAATTGTCATATCTTGACTTTTTCCCCTCCAGACTTACACACATTTTAATACCATTTTCGTCGAAATCTGATATACCTGTAAGGTAATACATAAAAATTATTATGCTCATGTCATTAAAAAGTGCTATAATTGCATATTCATGTACAATCAGAAATGTGAATACAGGTTAAGATGTATTTGTTGTGGGAGATATGAATTGATAACAAATTGCTTTTATATGTTTCTCAAAGTAAGTATAATAAGAAATAAAAAAAAACAATAAAATACATAAGAAAATAATGCTTAATTTGCGTTTTCATAATATATGCAAATTAACCTTTGCATTTTCAAATATCATAAAAATAATGAAACCTCATGAATGAGAGATGAAGGAAACATTTATTCAATACATTTTCAAGATTCTTCTCCAGTCTACAGACAAATACATGTATATAGTTTTCTGTTAAATGCATAATATTAGCTTTTTGCATAATGAATTCGGCTATAATGACAAAAATTTGCATATTAGGAAAAAACTAATTATACCATCTTGTTCCTTACGTAAATATCTACAAACATGCACATTTTTGTGTTCATCAGACATTCAACTGCCGAGGTCATAGGTCAGTGAGGTGCTCAAAATAGCTCAAAATAGCCCAGTAAGTACAGTGTTAAGGATTACGCACGTATAACATTATCACGGTAGACCCTAGAACGGATACTATAGCGCGGTGAAAATGGACAAAAACAGACGGGCGGTTTAGTTGCTTAAGGGTTCAAGAGAAGACTGTATTCTGGTTAAAAAAATAGAAGAAAAAAAAAGTAAACTTTCTCAGGAATAATTTCATCGCAGAAATCAGGTCTTAATGGTATTGCTCTTCAAATTCCATCTTCTTTGAAAAATTACAATAACAGGAAGTTTGGACCAAGTATTTGTGTGTAGTTCATATGATATTCAGTTAGAATTAGTCCGTCTTTTGATTTTGATCATGCCAAAACCTCACAATGTACATTGATTTGTATCTATTACATAATCAGCCTTTCCCAATTCTTACAATGTAATCTCAAGATCAGTGCTAAACTATATGTCTATAATGACACACACAACTTGTTATGAACAAGAGGATTTTTTTCCCTCTCTTTTAAAATGTCTTTTTAGTATGTTATTCATAGGGAGAGATTTCTCTTGTTTTGGCAGAGTTTATATTTAAGTTATTAACATTCCAAAAGTGGTCCCTAAATTTCCAGAGTTAGAAAAAGGGGTTAATAAGGGTATGGTTTTTTTGCAAAAGAGCAAGAAAGTTCACAAAAACATGTACTTTTTCCCCGCATGATGTTAGCAAACATGTGAATGAGTATGTACCTGTGTTCATGAAAGTAGGCTACTTTGTTTGAATGTGTACTCAATAAACAAAATAGTGTTACAGTTAGAGGCTATTTTGTATCTGTTTTTATTTTCGAAAAAGGGGGCATATTTTGTAAAAACTTTTATGTTAAAAAGAGGGTTATTTTTTATTCCACTATAACAATCATGGATTAAACAGTAGGCTTGCAGTTGCACCATGTGAGAGAGAGGGAGGATTAAGGAGTCCTGAAAAGGACTATCGGTATGAAAGACTGTTGGTTATCTTTCTTAGCTTATCGTTCTAAGGAGAACTACATGTATAGCGCTTGGAGAGGATGAGTAGCAGGAGTGGCTCAACGTTTCGAACAGGTTGACTATCCGTCGTCAGAAGTGGAGAATAACTGGCGTGCGTGAGCTAAAGTCAAGGGGTGTGGACGTCGGGGAAAAATGCATGACCGTGTGGGCTTGAGTCATCGGGGAGTGGATATGGACATACCTGCCAACATTTGAAAATAAGAATTAAGAATTTCTAGCAGGGGCAAAGCCTCTGCGGGGGTTAGGGTGCAGCGCCCCTGAAAACTGAAGCAATATGGCACAAACGAAAATGAAATTCCGGGCTCTGGCTAACCATTAACCCATCTTGCTAGTTGTACAATTGTTACTGACTATTACAGGTGTGTAGATGGGCCTGACAGGGCTTGATAAGTATTACTCTTTGCTGCCTTGAGTGTTTCTGGGGTAGGTCTATATTCAGAGGAGAAACACTTTCTGCCCCCTACTCTGCACTGCCAACTTATGGATGAGCAATGCACCTTATGTTGGTGTCCCTAAGCTAGCCCTTTGCTTGGTTTTTTTTTTTTTCAACAATTGAAAAGATGCATTCGCAGTCACTGTTGCTGTGGAACACTACTAGTATGCATTTCATAACCAAAGTCAGGAGAGCATACTTTGGACAATTTGTTGAGAAGTCTCTTAGCTGTCCAATTTTGTGCCATTTCTCATCAATTCTCCCATCTTCAATATCAATATTGACAATATCTTTGTCGGTCTGATAGCTCAAGAATTCAGATTCAACCTTGTCCATTTTGTCAAGGGGAAGCAGATTCAGCCATTTTTAGTTTTCACCGGCATAGATCTAGATCTATAACTTAAGGGAGGTTAGTAGAAGAGAGTCAAATGTTCATCTTTTGACTAATACAAGATTGTAAACTGAAAGGAGAATTTAACTCACTCTAGTCAATTCAATTGGCTAGAGTGAAGCGATTAACCAACACAGCTACGGCAACATTTGACATTCATCGATCAAACTATACACAGTACATGCATGGTACCCAGCTCCGGGCCTTGGTACCGCATTGCAGCATGTGTTCACTCTGTATACCAAAGTCCCAACACACTTCTTCCAAATACTGGATTAGACAATTGAAAAGTCAGTACGGTATGGTAAACTCCATGAATCCATCTAGCAAGCGTATTCCTTGGGATTGGAAGACATTACCGATATAAGTAAAACTGACAAACTTTCAGGCATGAAAATTTTCCGCATATACACGGATTTCCGCTTTTTCCTCCGATCCTAGATTTTTATTNCACACAAATCGAAGCAATTTGGCTTAGATTTCCAAAATGCGGTATATTCTGAATTTTAAGGACCTAAATTTCCAGAAATGCAGAATATTTTTGAAAATGCGAAAGGGTTGGCAGGTATGCATGGATGGTCTGTTTGTCCGTCTGGGCTGGAGTCTCCGGGGTTGCGGACGTCGTAGAGTTTTCCCGACTTGGGGTCACCTTGCATGCTAAAGAGCTACAATGGATTTTGTATAGGCATGTTTTTGCCCATATATGCTATGTATTACAAGAGCTCGAACGCACGGATGTGTATCTTAAATGGATGATCATTCTGTTATTAATGGTCAGAAAAAGGTGAACAAGGTATCAAAATGCTTGAAAAAATGTGCCAAATATAATGACAGAAAATTTGGCGATTCTAAGTTGCAAAATGCAAGTATGCGAGAAAAAACGCGCATGCGCACGTGTTTTTTTGCAAAATGCTTAAAAATGGCCTGAAACGTATGCAAAATGAATTCGAGACGATTTGGAGCATTTTGAAATGTTGCGTGCGCGCTAACGTGCAGACGAACTCATGCACGCACGCTTTTGACCTGAAATTATCCGGATGGCTATTGACCTTAATCATGATAAAAATGAATGAGAAATGCCTTTCCGTTATGAAGATATGATCATGAGTAAAAAGTACCAAAAAAAAAAAAAAAAAATGCCGCCTGGATTATGTCATGAAAACTTGCTGACCTTGAAAATGTTCCTGTCACGTCTTATGAAATTGACCTATGACTGCGCCAATAAATAAAAAGAAAGAATAAATAAAGAAAGAAAAATTCTGACGAAAACAAAAGGTGATCTGTAGAAGACGACAGACCACCTAATAAACGAGATATGGTCAAAAGTGCATTGTCAATGATTACGAAGTCAATTAAAATTGAATTTTTCTTAAAAACTATTAACATGCAATATGATGATGTCAGAAAATCCCATTAGCCCAAAACATGTGTGAAATCATATCTATAACTCATACTTTATCCACATACAATAAAGGAAAGAAATGGGGGTATCCATGCATTTAAAGAAGTTATGGCCAATAAAGCATAGGCATGATTTTACCATATTTTGCAAATGTGCAATCGTGCTTATTCTATCATTATGAGTATGACTGAAATTGAAAGGATTCATTGAGGAAAATATCAGGAATCCACAACATGCAAAAAACATAATTTACCGATCTGCGTGCACACATACCTGCACGGCGGAAATTTTTGAAACGCTTAAAATTGTCTGAAACGTATAGAAAATTACTTTGTTTGAGGTTTCAAGCATACTTTACTTTGGCGCACGCATACATGCGCGTTTGAAAGGGCAGGCACATACACATGGGCTAAGATTCTAACCTGTGACCTGAACATGACTGATGCCAAATTTGAATTGAAATTGATATTGCATGGCTGAGATACAACCATTAACGAAATTTCACATAATGGTGTCATGATGACGTCACAATGCCCTGGCGTCGCTGAAAAGTCACATGGTTTTCTTGTCTTGTAGAAATAATCCTTATGGCAGCTATCATACAGCTAAACTGGGATGTTCTAAGTTGGACTAGGATCTATCATCATCGCAAGCTTCATGACAATGGCTTTATGACAATGGTTTTATCCAGTCTTGACATGTACTGCGAACAAATTCATGGAAGAATAATAATAATAATAAAGAAAAATCTTCTCAAAAAGAGGTGATATGTACTGTATGTATCACCTAATGTATGTAATAGTATAATAACACTGATTATATTGATAATAACAACTTATGATAATGATATTGATAACAATAATAATGGTTATAATAATTTTAATAATAATGATAATAATAATAATGAAAATGATAAAAGTGGATTTTAATTTAGCACTCGTGCCTGTCACACTTGACACTCATGGCACTCCACGCTTACACCCATAAATATGAAATGACACCATCAGGTTGCAAAGATTGTCCTTTCATTCCTCAGGATTGATCCTAGAAGGACATTACCTCCATCAGACTGCCCTGAACACCATGTTGGCAAAACATCAGATACTCAATCCTCTCAGACATACAGAGAAGGTAGTGGCAGTCGGAGCAGGCCTTGCAAGAGGCAAACTCCTTGTTGCACTCTGTCAAGAGTTCCACAGGATGATCCTGAAATTCCAGAGAAGCAATCTAAGTATGAAGTTTAGCTGCTATGGTATCAGTAGAGTAAGACAGTGTTCCTCTGGTAACACTTATCTTGACTCATTGTATCTATGATACAGGGCTCCACTACCTCTTTGGGGGGAGGAGGTTCAAATTTAACTTTTTACAGTCTGTATGCATAAACCCCGTGTAAAAAAAAAAAAAAAAAAAAAAAAAAAAAAAATCAAAATTCAAGGGTCCAGACCTAGATTTTTGGTGTACATGTGTCCTGGATAGCCTGTTGGTTTCAAGCCCTGGACTGAAAGCAAGAAATTTGGGGTTAAATCCTGTACCATTAATTTTTCAGTGATGTTTGTAAATGTTTAAATATTTGTAAAAAGGCTTTTTTCTTCTTTTATACCTTGATGAGTACAGTCCACTATAAATCTCACGAGATACCATACAGTGCCCTTTCATATGACACATCATTTTTGAGTATTACTGTACCTTCAGGATCACAAGCGATAAAGGTTTGCATTTTGATTTGGATATACTTTTCTTTCTTTTTTTTTGCATGATAGCGCAATGCAGTTCAATTCAGTACACATTCACAAAACGTATCCTATTTTTCAATCACTTTCTACATAGGCCTTCACATGGTCAATGGGTATCGCAGCAAAATTTTACTATTTACATGGTAACCGGAATTTTGAGGGAAACTCTTGGACTATTAATGGTTTTGGCATTTTTCGTTTCTTTATGGCTAAAATCACGACTCCAATTTCAACCAATCAGATGGCTGGATTTCTTAAGTGAGGTATATAATGGATTTTAGTGAAGCACTCATTTTTGTCAAACTTGGCACTCAAGGCGCTCCACACTTACACCATAAGGTTGCAAAGATTGTATTAATCGTTCTTTCATTCCTCAGGACTGATCTGGAATCAGATGGAATACTTAACACACTTTCGAAACACATGCCTCCTGGGAGTTACATAACGCTATGCACAAAACTTGGCATCGGATACGACGAAGCCAGCAGCATGCTTGACAAGTTTACCATGGACTACCAGAGAGCTACGAGGCATTGCTTGGCACAGTGGAAGACGAGAACTGGTGGTAATATGGCCAAGCTTGAGACTATCCTACAGGATGCAGAGGCGGGAGATTTAGTTAAGTATTTAGCTTAATCATACAAAGCTTCTGACTGTTGCAACACTAACTCTTTTGCAGCCAACATCAAATTGTGTAGAACTTTGTAGGAATTATGAATAAGTCATGTATGTCCCATCTGTGAAATTTAAACATTAGCAGTGTCCTAGTATTCAAATTATGCAATGAAACCTGTTTACTTTCTAGACTTCCCTGTCAGACACTATTGAGAGACTAACTGACATTTTTTTTTAATACATAAAATGAGCTGTAACAGCTAGATACATGAGTATTTTGTCTACATCCATATCCCATTACTTGTAATGGCAAAAATTAAACTAATTGAATCTTTGTACAGCACAAAACATACGACCATTCGATACAAGGGTCAGAAAATAAGACTATTACTTTAGTGATTGCAATCACTTATGTCAATTCGACAACTAATGGTCCTTATTTTCCCACAAAAAGCCACTTTTTATTGATCAATTTTATACACGAAATAGTTGTTCCCCTAGAACACATATTAAATCTTTCCATTTCTTAGGGTGTAGTTCCCGATGCCATGAAAGTTGCAAAAGTTGTTCCGATTTTTAAAAAGGGTGACCCCTTAGATTCATGTAATTACAGGCCCATATCTCTCGTCTTCCATCTCTAAAGTAATAGAAAAACTCGCACAGTAGTTTTTTTAGTTAGTAATAATATATTCTCCGACTCACAGTTCAGCTTCAGACAAAAACATTCGACTGTTCATGCTATTTTACATTTCATTAATCATGTTACTTCTGCAATTGATGAACACTCTCATACCCTTGGGATGTTTCTTGACCTCTCCAAGGCCTTTGACACTATCGACCATCAAATTCTACTATACAAACTTTCACACTATGGTATACGTGGAAGGGCCTTGGAGTGGTTCGAAAGCTATCTCAGGGGTAGGAAACAATATGTATCAATAAATGGAGCAGACTCAGCCTTTCAACAGTTAATTTGTGGAGTGCTGCAAGGATCCCTTCCGGGCCTCTTCTATTTATATTGTATATGAATGACTTTCAAAACTCATCCAATGTTTTGTCGTTTATATTATTTGCTGATGATTCTTCTGTGTTTTTCTCACACAAAAACCCCAATTCACTACTTGAAACCGTAAATCTTGAAATGAAACTTGTTGAAGAGTGGATTTGTGCCAACAACCTTTCCTTGAACTTAAATAAAACTCAATGTATGCTCTTCAGCAACTCTATTTCGGAATTGCCTGGCAATGTTTATATCAATGAAACAATTATACACTTAGTTGATTCGTCAAAATTCCTTGGTTTTATAATTGACAATAAACTTTCTTGGAAAGAACATAACTTTCAATTGAGTAAAACTCTATCAAGGAACATTGGAATAATCAATAAATTAAAAATGTCTTTTCCTAAGTATATTTTGAAAAGTTTGTACTCTACGCTTATCTTGCCTTATCTTAACTATGGCATACTTGCATGGGGGAATTCATCTAATTACCAGTTGGACAAATTATTGATACTTCAAAAACGCGTCATACGAATAATCTGCCACACAAGCCACACTAATAGTTTATTTTTTGAAAATAAAATATTGAAAGTTCATGACCTGAATAATTTCTTTTTAGGCTGTTTTATGTTTAGATTAAATTCTAACGAACTTCCTCATGCCATCACGTCGATATTCCAAAAGAATCAACAAATTCATAATTATCCAACCCGACAGTCTTCCTTTTTTCACTTACACAAACTGAGAACTTTACTAAAACAAAAAACTTTGATTTATACTGGTCTTGTGTACTGGAACTCCTTAGACATTTCGCTCAAACAGCTGCCAAGTTTAATTACTTTTAAATATTACTTGAAACATAAACTTCTACTCCAGTATGAAAATGTTTAAGGTCACCATGATAGAGACCATCGGTATTATCACCACTTGTTGGCTGGCTGCACCACACACCCGTTTTTGTTTTTTGTTTTGTTTGTTGTTTTATATATTATGTAAGAAATGTATTATGTGAAGGAAACCTCATTTACTCATTTATTCAGATTTTTTCCATCTGCACTCATTCCTATCGTCAGTCACTCATCTCAGAGTGATTAGTGATGTCAATACTATATATCTTAAACAGAGACCATATTTGTGTATGTTTCTGAAGTGAAAAGTTGGCATGAATGGGTGAAGTTGTGATAAGGTATATCAGGCCCAACTGAGCGTGTATGTACATCTGCAATTCAGGGATTATTCCAGTACTTGATAATGTTTTTGTTTTTTCTTTGTCTTCTTTTTCCATTTTAACTATCAGTAGATGTGTACAAGCTAGGTTCCGTGTGCTGTATGTTTTGAATATACATGTACTATAACCAGAGACAAAATTTGTCTTTCTTCCTCAACTGAAATATTGACAGGAATGTGTGTATTTGTGATGATGTATATCTGGCCAAAATCTAAGTATGTATTTACCTACAATTCAGGGATTATTCCAGTAGTTGATATTTATATTTTACCCCCTTCATTTTAACTACCGGTATCAGGCCTCTGAGTAGATATGTACCAAGTTTTGTGTGCTTTATGCTGAATGCCTGCATGTATAAACAAAGTGGTCATGTGATTTGATATTAGCCTTGATGCCAAGAGCTACCTGTATAGGAGGTAAATATGCATTGAAATCCTGAACTCTGTGACATGTTGAAAATTTCAAAATCACAATTTTGTCAGTAAATCACAATTTTGTCAATACAAACTGGCATACCTATTTGTGATTACTGAACGACATACTTTCTTTCGGTGTATAAATCAATTTTCTTTGAAGGTACAGGATTTTTATGAGAAATGTAGCAATAACAGAGTGTTTGCAATTTCAAGAAGAAAATTTGATCACTGAAGTCCAAATTAGATGATCCTATACTTTGTATAAAGTTTACCTTGTATTTGTATGATATTCAAAGAATACCAAATTAACTGAAATAGGAATTGCATTATATCTGAGATATGTTAGGAACAATCATGTTTGTGGATACCATGTTTATGTGTACAGAGTATGTGCCAAAGATTAAAGTATTTTTTGTATTTCTTATTCAAGTCTGAATTTTATGATTTATTTGTAAGGTTTGAATCCAGAGAGATGGGGAATTAGGAAATTAGGGAGCGAGGGAGGGACGGACGGAGGGAAGGAGGGAAGGGAGGGAGGTAGAAAGAGAGAGAGAGATGAGGGTGCATGGGGTGGTGATGGATGGAGGAAAGGGAAGAGAGAGAGTGAGGGAGAGATGAGGGTGGGAGTGTAACAGCTTCAGTAAGCAAGAGAATAGAAATGAGAGAGGTAGAGATGGATAGCCAATATGTTTCAGTACAGAAGGAGGAAGGAGATCAAAATCTTGGAGCATATGAGAGGGGGGGGGGGGTGATCGTTGAGGTGGATAGCTATGTAGAAAAATGGACAAGCTCGAAAGAGAGATATGGTCACAAGAGAAGTGGGTATGTAGAGATGGAAATCTTGGAGCATAATGAGAGGGGGCGGGGATGTTGAGGTGGATAGCTATGTAGAAAAGGGGACAAGCTTGAAAGAGATTTAGATCATGAGAGAGGTATGGATGTAGAGATATGGATAGCCAATATGTTCCAGTAAGAGAGAGGAAGGAGAGAAAACAAAGATCAAAATCTTGGAGCATTTTTTTTTCTTTTTTCATCTTTTAGAAAAATCTTGGAGCATTATGAGAAGGGGAGTGGGTGATGAGATAGATAGCTACCTAGAAAAGGGGACAAGCCTGAAAGAAAGATATGGAGCATACGAGAGGTAGGGATGTAGATGGATAGCCAAGCATTGAAAGAACACGACAAATAGAGCAAGCAAATATAGAGCGAATATAGTTTCTAACAGGGTCACGAGATTTGATTCAATAAACATATGATTCATGGTTGGCAGTTGGCAAACATTAGGAAAATATCTACCGGTATACATGCAGCTGCAATTCTCGAAAGTTTCATGTCACAAAAGTTGCTGGCTGTACAAAATACGAAAGAGGAAAATCATAGCTTAAATATTATGTACGTGTTCATTATGAATAAACAAAACGTATGAAAACAAAGACAGTTTTGTAACCAGATTCCCGTTTCTTTGTTTACAGTTTGCAAGCAACTGGAAACAAAAGCCAACATTGTTTACTACAATGGAGGTGTTGAATTAATCTAGCACCATAAATATCGATTTCAGATCAATTTGCGCTTTTTTCCCCCAAGTGTTTTAAAAATACTGTTTTAAAAATTAAGATCGATGCTGAAAAAAGAACAGAAACAGGAAAAGAAGAAGACAAAAACAGGAAAAAGGAGAGGGGATGGAGAGAATATCCGAGAAAAGGAAATAAAAGAAGGAGAGAAGAAGAAGAAGAAGAAGAA
>BEXV01003392.1:13211-42654 GCA_003118195.1 Hemicentrotus pulcherrimus | reverse complement strand
CTGAACCAACTGTGAGGCAAAATGAAAGGATGACAGAAAGGAAGAAAAAGAGGGGAAAAAGGTCAGACGCTTTACCACAAACTGATTATTCAAATTCTCTTCATGTGTAACAGTTTCAAGGCCAACGCGTTGCGGGCATCGGAGATCTTTCGCCACAACATCGTCCACCCTCTCGACCGAGCAGTCTTCTGGATCGAACACGTCCTCCAGTTTGGCGAAGGCCATCTTCGCTCCAGGGCCACCGAGATGGGCTTCATCCAGCTTCATTCGCTAGACGTTCTCGCTTTCGTTGTCGCTGTATTTTCTCTTTCTTTCTTCTTAATTTGGAAACTCTGTATTTCGAGATGCTGTCGGCGCCGTCCGGCGATCGGATGACGAGAAATATAAAAACCCCTAAACGATGATACAGAGGCACCTGTAGATAACCGCTAAGGGGAGACAGTAAAACGGTAGTGTAGACAGGCGGTCTTTGTGCATGTACAGGTTAATTTGATACAGCTTTGAATGAGAAAAGCTTATCAAGGGAAACGAAAAAAGAATGTGATTTCGTTAAAGATAAACTTAAAAAAACAACATAATTATTGCATAAATTCTTATGGTATTATTGTATTTGTTAATGCATAAAAAGAACATAAAATTGTAACTATATATATAACCATATGGTGTATTTAATAGATATGATTATGTTACCTCTATATAAATTAAGTTAATTAATGCTTCCACATTGCTAGACAATATGAGGCCCATGGGTGTCGATCCCGGGGGGAGGGGATGGGGGATATATCCCCCCAATATTTCAGGTGGGGGGATGGCCTGTAGTTGTACAATCATCCCCGCCAATAATTCGCCATAAAAAAAAACCCCCAAAATGAAGAGAAAAATTAATGATGAGAGCTCGATGAGAGTAGTTAATGGTTGTTACTCAGAAGATGACCATCAATATACACATTTTGCTATCTCATTTTTCATAAAACATACATATATAAATAGAAAACGAAGTAATTAGACAACCGTATATGAGACAAGAATAAATTGAATTCCCGCCCACACGGCTTCATCAAGAATTGATAAATTTATTCAAATCATTCAATCAACAGCATCTTAGAAATGCAGTGCACCAAATGCAAAGCCAGCAGCAGCGTTAAAAATACAACGAGCTAACTGACGGGGGAACTGAATTTAGACACGGATTAAGAGTCGAGAACGGTACAACGAATCGTCTTCTTTCTCTAATAATTTAATGAAACGTCAAAAGAAACTGAATTTAGACACGGATTAAGAGTCGAGAACGGTACAACGAATCGTCTTCTTTCTCTAATAATTTAATGAAACGTCAGAGCTTACGCGCTACGCGCGAAGGAAGGGGAACTCCATTCAATCAATTATTAAGAGTCGAGAACGGTACAACGAATCGTCTTTTTTCTCTAATAATTTAATGAAACGTCGAAAGAAACTGAATTTAGACAAGCATTAAAAGTCGAGAACAGTACAGCGAATCGTCTTCTTTCTCTAATAATCAATGAAACGTCAAAGCTTCCGAGCTATGCGCGGAAAAAGTGAAACTCCTCCCTCCCTGCAACCACCCCCGGGAGCGCGCTTTGCCTGCTCACTACCGCCCCTCTAAAATAAAATCCTGGCTACGCGCTTGAGAGGATAATGACCCAGGTAGCAAGCCCATATGTGGGACCCACATGGCTCCCATATTCTCTGAAATGTTATCTTTATTGAGGGTGACTTTAAAAAAATAATCGTTGGAATTAAGGGAGGGGTGCAACCTGCCATACGCTTCAACCACGGATACAAATCGACACCCTTGATGATGCCTATACTGATTATATACCTGTGTTAGTGCGCACCGAATGTACAGATTGGTCTACGATTACTTCATGTTTTTTAATTTTTAATATTTTGCAGCTTGTTTATTTTTTCATCGTATCTTTATCCCGTTTTTCCTCTTCTGTACATATAATCATATGTATCATTTTTCCGCCTTGTAATGTCTTGTGTATTCAGGCAGTAGTCTAGACTGTAGACTGTAATGTTCCTGTTTATACATGCTTTTCAATTAATATAAATTTCAATAAATAAAGTATGTGATTAAAGAAAAGAAAGATGTTTTGCGAGAATGATTATGCTCATGCATGCAATACATTTAACAGTTCTTGTATAGCGCATAACACATAGTATATAAATCATGTCCCTAAGCGCTCTAGAGAAAAATACAACAGAATACAAAGACAAGATGAACTGGGTAACATACATAAATAAATGAATTAAATGTTAAATAAGCGCGTCTTTAAAGCAATCTTAAAATTTACAATGGAGTCAATGTTTTTTTTAGATATTCCGGGAGATTGTTCCATAAAGTTGAGTCAGTGTGAGCAAAGCTGCGTTCACCATATGACTTGGTCATCACTGGTGAAATAACAAACAATTTTTTCTTATTAGAACGAAGATTTCTAGAAGGTTTGTACAATGTTAACAGCTCAGCTCTATCAAATAAGGAGGCGCAAAATCCTAAAAACATTCATAAGCTAACAACAACATCTTGAATATAATGCGCGAGTGAATGGGTAGCCAGTGGAAGTCTCTTGAAATAAGAGAAACAGATTCATTTTTCCTAATACGATAAATAAGACGGGCTGCTGAGGCTTAATCCATAACTGTATAGAATATATATAATACATTGCTATGCAATAAACTAAATATACTACATTGTTATACAATTGAAACATAGTTGATTGCATTTATTACATTATAATTGCTGGATTATACAATGTATAATGTATTATATTGTGATACACGGCGATACGTTATGATACAATTCCATCCATGACACATTGGTTGCCGGTCTTGGGTTGATGAAATATCATGAACATACATTATATTTTAATAAGGCCATTGATTAAAAAAGAGAATGTGGAAGTGCCATTTCCTCCTCCTGTTTCCTTTCCTATTAATTTCTCTCTTATTGATTCCCCATCCCTCCCATAGCAACACGACAGGCTTAATCCATAACTGTATGACTGTAGTAATGGAGAGAAACACGATAAAAGAAGTAAATTGAAATTGGGAAAACAGATTCATCGCAAGCGTATAAGCAGCATAAAGGATGAAGCGTTAATGTTGTACATTAGCAACGGGAAGGGAGTAGGGGGGGGGGGCAGCTGTCCAAATTGCCACCAGAATTGATGCCTGGATTTATAAAACACATGTACAAATGTTGTGAGCATAAGAATAGTATGCCGGTATAGTATGTCACCACATTTCAGTGATTTTAATTGATGAGTAGCAAGTTATTCACAATTCTAACGCACTATTTTGAATGGATTTGCAATCAAATAATAACAGTTAATATATAAGAAAGGGCCCATCATTTTTGCACAAAGAAAATTTGGAGGACGGGAGAGGGATGCTGCACCTATACGCCCCTCCCTTATTTCATATCAAAATCATATTGGGAAGACGGGCCTGTGAATATAATTATTCATGAAGAATTTAATTTTTCTTAAGAATAAAGATATGCGTTTAGTGAAATAAACATCTATGATTAACACAATCCTAATATTTTTATGAACTCACGTACGATATTGGTACTACCAATACGTTTCTGGCAATGAAAGGATTATTCACAGATAGAAAGGTGAAATTTGCGCTTAGGTTAAGACTAGTAAACTGGTATGGTCTGTCCTATTGTTATGTATGGAGCAGAAACATATGGACAATAAACAAGGCCATAGAAAATAGAATAACATCTTTTGGATCTACAGAAGAATGATGAAAGTATCCCAGAAACGAATGAAGAAGATGAAAAAGGATGTATTGGAAGGAAGTAGACGTAGAGGGAGACCCAGAATTAACTGCGAAGAGAATGTCAAGAAATGTCACAATGTCACAAAACTGCAAGTGCACAAGAATGGCAGAAGATAGAGTGAAATAGAGAGATGTTGCAATCAACCTCTGAACCGGGAGAAGATACCTAGATAGATAGAAGTTTGTATTTAGTATCATTAATCACAACATCTGTAAAACAAACTAAGCAATCAATCAATCATTTGGTCTATCAACCAATCCGTTAGTCAGTCAATCAATAAATGAATTAAGCCACCAGTCAATCACTCCATTCATCCATCAATTAAGACAAACAACAAATTAACCAATAACGGGAGTGTTCCAAACACCAAACTGCAAAGACATCATTCAATCGATCGACCGATTATCAAACACCATTACATCTACCAATCAAATGATAGGTCAAAAAAGCAATAATCAATATAGAATGTTTGACATCAGCCAGTCAATTTGAACTGTCAATATCATTCGTCAAATAATAATAATAATAATAATCACTCAATCAATAATACAAGCTTTGTTTTAATCAGTCAAGCTCCAAATCAACCAAATTAATGACAACTGACAGAAATTCTTTAGGACATCAAAATATGAACTATAAAATATGAAATGTATGCCCTATATGCTTCTTGTTGTGTGTACGCACGTTGGTATATGTGCGTGTGTCTGAACTATTCGTAATTCTCTTCGAGTCATTATGTATTATATATTTCCGGGGACAGCCTGTGAGAGGTCTTTGTCCTTAGCTTGTCCCTGCATATTTTGATATGTTTTTGTTGTTGTTATTTCTATATGTTGTTATGAACTACTAGTATATCTTTTATTGCTGTTGTGTTTTGTTATATCTTTACTACATTACCATGTCTTTAGGTTCTGTATGTTCTCATCTTTATTGATTTGTGGAAAGAATAAATTTTAAAAATTGAATTGAGAATGATATATATGATAATATAAATGATATATATATATAAATATATATATATATATATAGCAATTCAGGTGCTAGAGAAATACGGCTTCAACCCTTTAATCATTTTTCGTCAGGGCCCTTTATAAGTTGTAGGACACAAGACGAGACAAATGCTCTGTTTTTTTCTCTACACCTATGGAATCCGAAACTTAAACCCTGGTACAAACAGTTTACCTATCCCTAACCTAACCTAAACTCAATTGCAACTGTAACCCTAACCCTACATGTTTATCTTGGTCCAAACAAAGAAACCTTTGCTAGAGAAAATGTCAGAGTACCCACTTTTCAACAAATCAACAAACTAATATATAGACTGAAAATCAAATATACTTTCATAAGTGATATTTATTGTTAATATAGACAACTCACCATTTTTTTCATAATATATATTCATTCATTAAAAATATTAATTTGATTACACACACAGACACAAGACAATCCAAATTATGAAAAATTAAATATTAATTCTCATCCAAACAATATCAACAGAGTTGGTTCTATCATATAAATATATCAAGAAATTAGAATGGGTATTTATTGCCATAACAAAATAAACAAATAAACTTAAGTTGATAAAGTTATAACCATATTGCAATCATCAGAGGGTTTCATCTCATTTGGTATCAGCACAATAATTATATTTATAATTTTGTAAAATATGTTGCAGAAATAATACTGGTAAATCATATAGAATACAGCACAGAGAAGTGTATGGCATAACATTGTAACCATGATAAAACATTAAAATCCATGAAAAATCATTAAAAACCATAACAAAATAGACCAAACAATACAAATCATGAAAAATACCAGTATAAATCATCTTAACTCAATTCATGAAATGACAAGATGAAGACAGACATAAAGAACAATCAAGTACTGATCAAACTGTTTTCTCTCAATGCATTTGCCTAAGCAAGGCATAACATACAAACACAAAACATACAGTTGTATGCACTGTTCAATGAGGTAATAAACATGAGGTAATTAACATTTTGTAGGAAAGGCAAGATTCTCAAATTATGAGATATTTTCAATGATATCAACTTCTCACCAATACATAAAAAGAAAGATTCAAACATGTCATTGGAGCATTGTGTTCATTATTTTAGCTTTTTGTAATGTCCTCTCCTAACATTGAAAAAAAAGGTTTGAATTAGAATATTTTGCAGTACACCTATTTGTTTAATCACACATACAAAAAAAAGAGCCTTTTCTTTTCTCACACGCTTTTGACATGAACGTTTGGCACTAACCCTAACATAACACTATGCACTGTGGAAAGTGGTAACATATTTTCGGGATTTCCTGCTCCATTAAAAAAAGAATACCATATATTTGTTGAAGTGTATGTAACGTACAAAATTCGTTATGATTTTGAGGTAGTACTTTTTTGTTTGTTTACAATCTTTATATCAGCAGCACATGATTGAATTATGTATTAGAAATAAATTGTTAAAAATTGTTTAACTTGTTCCCTAGTTAATATCCTTCCACAACCACATCCCTCAACCCTGGACATACATGTAGCAGTTCACCCATAGTCTTAACTCTAAAACCAACATACATCCTACAACTGCAATCCAAACACAAAGTCTGGAGCAATTGTTGCTGAAGCATATCTCAAAGCACCTTCAAAAGCAATGTGTTTTTAGTCATTTTAGATATATACACAATGGCAATGGAGCAGCTCTTATTTTCACACACAACTATGTTAAGTACAGTCAAACCTGCTTTAGTGACCGCCTGTCGACAAAGACGACATTTTTCGTTTCCCTTGAAGATGGTTTCTCATTGAAACATGTACAAAAGGAACCTGTACATAAAGACCACTTTTCATGTCTCCCTTGGGTGGTCTTTATAGACAGGTTTCACTGTAGTACCTTTGACACAAGGGGAGGAGGGTGGGGTTATAAGAGATCCAGTGAAGCAATGTCGATCTTGAAGCCACTTCTTCCCACCTTCTGACCGGCGACCTGGCAGCCAAGCCTCAGGGCTTCTTCCAATGTTCTCCCCCTACTCAGAGCATGGAGGACACCTGCATTGAAAGTGTCCCCTGCACCCAATGTATCAACGACTTTGATTGGTGGATAGGTCGGGCTGTGCACTATCCTGCCACTCTCCTCCACTCCCCAGGCTCCTTTCTCACCCCAGGCACAGATGGCTTTAGCACTGGAACAAAAAGGGGTTATAAGAGAAATACTATCACTGACAGAAATACTTGAAATAGAAATACAGGTGTCATTGCATGTTCTTTCTGGTGTCACTGTTATCCTACTAATGCATGACAGAAACTCTTTTCTTTGTACATAGAAAAGGCCCTACTGAGCAAAAACATCTCAAACGGATCAAATATCTTTTCTGTAATTTATATCACAATTTCATGCTTTTGTACTAAACTAGGATATTTCCTAAACCAGATTATATTTCATCATCTCTTTGAAGTTGACTCTTTCTGATATCTGGAATATCTTATATACTGTCCAAACATAATAATAACAACAACAACAATAATAAATGATATTGAAGATGATAATAATAATTGGAAAAACAACTACAATAATAATAATTACAACAATAATAACAATAATCATGATTTTACTACAAATGAAAATAAAAAAATCTTTTCTGTAATTCATCACAATTTCATGCTTTTGTACTAAACCAGATTATATTTCATCATCTCTTTGAAGTTGACTCTCTCTGATATCTGGAATATCTTATATACTGTCCAAACATAATAATAACAACAAAAACAACAATAATAAATGATATTGATAATAATAACAATAATGAAGAAGAAAAACAACAATAATAACAATACAAATAATACTACTAATACAACTACTACTACTATTGATAATAATTACTGACAATACACATTTTCTTACCCTATCTTCAAGAGTTTCTTCTCTCTGACTCCATTCAAGCACTCTTCTGCGCTGTTGTATCCCATGGCCATGGAGTAATCCTTGCTAATAAATACCTGCAAAGATAACCAACAATTACACTAGGATTGCTACATAGCGACATGAGAAGTATAATGTCAAACCAGAAACTTTTCCAATTTAAGAACTCACTGTGAATTGTAAGTAGCTATTTTCTTGGCAAGAAAATTCTGCCAAATTTAAAGGGAATGTCCACCATGATATTAAATTGGTTTTAATAAAAGCAGACAAATGAGAGAAACAAATGAGTGAAAGTTTGAGCAATATCGGATTAAATACAGAAAAGGTGTGAGTTTTTCAAGTTGTCATCAGTGAAACACAAATTGGCAACACGTATCTTATGAGCTTCTGTTAAATTTGCTCTGTACAGAAAATTTCATAAACTTTCATTTTCTTAGTTATTCATGACGGAATAGATTTGTTTCATACAAGAGTTGTATAAAACATATTTGCAATAGTTATATTTAGGGTCAATGCATGATTAAAAATGTTCTTTAGGTAAAATATGATATTTTAAAGTTTTTTAGTAGTGGGAGGGGACCTTGCAAAATACATCACAGAGTTGCCAATTTGTGTTTGATTGATTGCACCTTCAAAAATCATAAATATCCAGTGTGGAAGAGAGGAGAGTCGCGTGAACAAAAACTGGAATAATCCACAGGCATTCCACAGGCAACACTAGAATGTGAGAGAAAACAAATCAAGGTTTATGCCTGCAGTGTAAATGCATTTAACATTTAAATCCCATTCCGAAGGTAAAAGGACAAACTTACAAAGTCTGCTTTTTGAAGAAAACTGTGAGAGATATTCTTGGTTTTCTCAGCCTCTACAGATACAGTGATAGGCTTTGAATCTTTTCTTCTCTCGTTGTAGTCCTCTATCATGCTAATCATCTTCTCAACGTTGACCTGATTTCTGCCCTGAAAGAAGAAGAAAAAAAAATCAAAATATTACCGGTACTCATGGTAGGTCTATATTCTTTTTTCCCCATTCAGTTCTGTACCAAGTTTATGTACCTCTTTGTAAGTTTAGATGTTGTTATATGTTTTTTTTACATATTAATTCAACGTATATCGCTCATAAAAAAAATCTAAATGATACTATCAATATATATAAAACTTCCCGGGAAGATGTTTCCAAAAATTTCAAAACAGGTTCATGAACAATCTTGAATGGAATGCACATTGGGCCTAATGTACAGTGTGAAATTGAAGAATGGATTTACTGAATTCACCATTTTTTGATCAACAGAGAATGGTGTACTAAAAGGGAAAAGCAGATCTGCTAAAAGAAGACAGCCCAGATTTATTTTGTTGTCTGGTAGCTTTCATAGCTCCTGGAAGGAAACTGATACCGTTAATCAAAATGGAGCAACATGTACTGGTATACCTGTACCAACTACTAGCAAATACCAGAAATTGTACATTTTCACTACATTCATCGACCTTGAACCACACTTTGTATCATAATGCTTTGTTACAAAGTTAAATCAGAATCAACCCCTATCATTCCCTCAGATTTTAAGATTTAGTAAAAAACAAATAATCTGTTGCTATGTGGATCAAGATGTGAGTTATAAACCAGAGAAGAAAGAAAATTACATGTACCTCAAAGTGTATCCAGGTGTACTTTCCGAAATCCAGCTTCTCAAAGTCTTTTGGATCCAACTCTGGTAGTGTCCTAACATAAGAAAGGACATACAAGGTATGATTGCTGCAGATATTTTTTTCACTGACCTTTCATCGTTCAAAGTGAAAAATCATGGCAAATTATACTGACATCTTTAACTCATAATTTTAAATAGAAACAATTATTCAAAGTGCAGTGTTAACAAAATTCATTGACACCTCATTAGAACTTAAATTCATATACGGTATGATTTTTTAAAGACCAATCTGATCTTCAGGCAAGATATAACTTTTTAATCCCTTTTTAACAACATTTGAAACTGAACTGCATTTGGCTTTTGCAAACTTTAACTTATGACCATGCTTGTGTAAGCATGTCACAGCCATTTCACTTGATACGCTATACAGAGTGTTGACTAGCGCCCTCTATGTTTGACTATGCATCCATGCACACTTTAACTCACTTGTTTTTATGCAGGATGGTCCTAGAACCTGAAGAGGCATTGACAATGACACAGGAGAGCGGTGTGACACATTTGTCATATTGTCTCACATTGTCACAAATCACTCCATAGTTTTCCAGATCTTCAGAGATGACACTACAACAACAACAGAAAACCATATAAAAAATCATGAATAAATCAAGGATCCTCATATATTCCAACCAATCTATTATTTGCTCTCTTGAACATAATTCAAGGCACAATGATACATGAAAGAGAGAGGAAAAACCAATTTGATATTGTATTTCATCACCATAAAGCACTCCATATATTCCTTGATCTTCTGTAATAGCACTACAACAAATAAATCATATAACATTATGAATGAATCATGGATCCTCATTGTTCAATGAATGTAGTTTCTGCAATGATTTCTGCATCTTTAAAAGGATTAAGAATTTAACATCTATGCCAAAGACTAATCTTTCAAAAGAAGAATATGGAATTAAAAGAAGTAAAATAAACACATTTTTCTACATGTTGAACCCCCCCCCCCATCATTGAAATATTTGTTCCTAGATTTTGTAAATTTATACAACATACAAGAGATATAATAATATTCTGATTTTATATAGTGCTTAATACACCTATGATGTCTCTAAGCACTTTACAGATGGTTTGTTGACAAACCAGGAGTTAGCTGAATTATTTTCCTTTTAGTTCAGAAGACGACGTAGCTTATTTTACGTCTACCATAGCCCGTATGGAATTTATGCTAATTCTACTTCAGAGCGACGTGTTCGCAGATGCCATGTTTCTTTCGTTAGGAAAGGATCCGCAGGAAACGAAAGTCTTACTATGTTGGTTTAGTTAGCCAAGAAATGTCGCCATAGAAGTAAGTTTATTTTTGAAATACCATGCTTTTCATTTGTGGTGATTTAAGAATGTGTTTTGGTCAGGTTTTTTGAGGGAAAATGATATTACATGATCAATGTGTACAGAGTGCGGTGTATAAATCGCTATGCACAAAACTGCATAGTGAAAGGGTCTACATTGTATGAGTTAATTTGGAAGTCTTATTGCTTTTAGAAATGACAATGCATAACTTAGAGACGCGATGTTAGATATCGCTTCATTTAAGTAGACATGTTTAAATACCATGTATTCAGGTGGTTTAATACATTATTTAACCTGGGGCCTGTTGTTGGCCATTTAGAGTGATAGTTGAAGTGAGAAAGTTGAGTCAGTAAATACATGAACAAAACAGAGTAAGCTTATAAACTGGAAATGTTTGCTCTATAAATGGACGTTTGTGAGTTATGATGTAAACAAAGGGCTAGGGGTTTAATCTTACATTTGATTAATGAGGTGTTGTTTTGGTGATGTTATAAAATTAGTCTTCGTATTTAGCAGGGAATTTTCCTTATACTTCGTGAGTTTGTTATAATGAGGTTACACTACACATTTCAAGGAGTTAAAGAAGTATTTTGACTTGATTTCAGTTTGAGAACAGAGCATAGAAACCGCACTGTCAGAAATTTCTAGATTTGTTTATCTGTTGATTCGATGATAGTATATGTCGAGCTTGAAGTGGATTCAGTTAATTTGATGTAGGCATTTAGCTTTCATTACCTTAGTTCATGTTTGGATATTTCAGTCTTCATCTATATGTGCAAAGATTGTACATGTATTTATGATCCTTCTGTGTCTCTTTTGTATTCACAGATTGAATAAAATTGCAGCTTGATTTTCAAGCTCTACCTATGCAATTCAAAGTGGCATTCCTGGTTAATCCTTATCTTCGGTGATCCAACAGATATACTATTGCCCTGGTCTTTGGATTCAATACTTGCCCGCACACATTGTGTGCACAATCTTCACTGAAGAACATTCCAGCCAAGCATTACCGTACTTAAAGCTCAAAAATTGTTTGACCATAATGACCAACAATACCGGGTACCCATTTAACACCTTGGTGGAGAGTAGCAAGTGCAGGTTGATATCTTGCCAAAGGATGTTAGTGCAGTGTCGGGATATAAGTATCTGATGACAAGTATTTGACAATACAATGCCCACATGTGTTTTGCCATGTTATCCCTCTAGTGTATCACCCTACACAATTCATCCTGACAAAATATTGAAATAAGTTTCATATACACTGTAATACAATTAAATCGGCTTTGCATGGTGACTGCCTTTTTATAAAGACCAAAGCTTTTAAAGCTCTCTTAAACATTATTTCACATTGAAGCCTGCATTACAAGAACCTGCCTATGAGGGCCACCTGCTACCAAGACCGGCTTTTGTCTCCCTTAAAGCCCATCTGCACTAGTTTGGCCAGGAGGGATTAGACCTCCCTGCATGGTCACTGACAGGTGGTTATCTCATCAAATCAGCTCTCAATTAATATAAGGAAAAGAGGATCGTGGAATACCAACAGTCACCGCTTAGGCATTGTTTGCTATATACAGTGCGTCCCAGAAAAAACGAAACCGAGAAGTATCAATGTTATATCATAACTTAATCACAACCATAATTAATAAATGGTACATATTTGGAAAGCTTAGAGTCTCCCCTTTCATGTGATGCTACTCAGATAATGCATATATCACGCATGAGTGATTGAAAGCAATTTGAAGGAAGGAAACCAAAAAGTAATTTGGCAGGCGGTATCTGAATTTCGAGGAAAAGTTCATATTTCTAGAAAGTTCATTTTCTGCTCTTTCATATGATACCTCAATCAAGAAAAATGAGCCGGGAATAACAAAGTTCTGTTTGTTTAAAGTAGCCCTTACATTTTCATAATTTTAACAAATGAATTCGTTTTCACTGGGTGCCTGCCGTAGCAAAAAGCAGATTTGACAAAAGACTTACCCGTTTCGTTGACAATCAGCCATGCAAGAAGACTCTCATCTACGGCTGATTGGCAACGACACAGAGTTAAGTCTTAGGTTAATTTTGTTTATTGCTACGGCAGGCAGCCAGTGAAAACGAATTTGTTTAATAAAAATTATGGAAATGCAAGCATTACTTTAAACAAACAGAACTTTGTTATTCCTCGCTCATTTTTCCTGATTGAGGTGTTATATGAAAGGGCAAAAACTGAACTTTCAAGAAATGTGAATTTTTCTTCGAAATTCAGATACCGCCCACCAAATGTCTTTTTGGTTTCCTTCCTTCGAATTTCTTTTAATCACTCATGCGTGAAATATGCATTATCTGAGTAGCATCACATGAAAGAGGAGACTCTAAGCTTTCCAAATATGTATCATTCATTAATTATGGTTGTATGATAGATCATCGATACTTCTCGGTTTCATTTTTTCTGGGACACACTGTATAGTATACAAGTATATATACATGTAAGTAGTGCAGTGGGGCCTTAGATGATCTCTACAGAAAGGTTTGAATGTTGGACTTACTCTGTCAAGTTATCGGTAGCGAGGGTACCCAACCATTCCACAGGAGAGCCGAGCTGTGACAGAACTACAGATGTGTTTGTGGCATTTCCTCCTCGATTCACCTGCTGGTCTAGTAATCTACAATTAACCAGGAAAAAGACACAACACTTATTAGGTATACATTTGAAATAAAAAGAAGTAGAAGAGGTAGTAAAGGTATATAAAATTTGATTAAACAATTCCATCAGAGAGAATAACCTGTAGTTGAACCATTTAGTAGGTCCATGGTTGAATTGACTGAGTTCTGAGTGAATATTAGATATTAAATAATATTTGAAGTACAAAAGAGAAAAAAAAATAAACTAAAAGCTGATGCAAGAGACACATTTTCCACTTCCCCTTGTTCAAACTGATCAGTCACATAAATGATTAAAAAAAGAGAGAAGACATACAGAACTTTATATCAATCTTTTTATGATAGATTGCTTGATTATTTTGAAGCAAATGACATACTTTTCTGGCATAGTTCGGGTTTCAAAAAAGGTGTTTGACAAAGTAAAAACTTACATTTTAAATCATATATTAGAACAAGTGATATCCTCAAAGGTAATTCTACATTGGTTTAATTAAGTTCCAACATACATCACTGCATGAGCTATCAATTATTAAGAAGACAATTCTTGAAAGAAACAAACATCCTGTGGTGTCTCTCAGTGTTCTTTTACCTAATTATTCCACATTTACATTAAAGACGTACGTTCAAACAAACTTTGAACTTTCCAACTCTTAATAAGCTCATGCTTCAAGAAGTTTTCATATTTTTCACACTGGATCAAGTTAGTAAAATAAACTAAACAATTAACTGAGGTGTAATTGAACAAAGTCACCATTAGCTTAATTGTCAAAATACAAACCATATATGCTTAACGAGTTCAACATTTAAGTGTGGTGTAATAATACTATTATACAAGAATTCCAGGTTGCATGATTTGTTGGGCTCTATTTTAATAAATGCAAGACTTGGAAAAATATATTTCAGAAAAAAAATGAAGGAAAAAGGTTAGATTTCATATACATGTACATGTAGACTACAGCACATCACTCAAAGACAGTTTAGGATAATGCATAAATCACTATATTAAGTACAGCTTTGCCTAGAGAGATACATGTATATACGGGTAGAACTTATAACACTATACTCTGTGCTGCATTTTGTCAAATGACAAAGGGGTAGTACATACATTCAGATTGCATCATCATGTAATACAAAGAAATTTGCTGAATGCTTTAAAAGTACTTTGGCTAAGCTTGAGCCGATTTGCCTCAGCAACCTTTTATACAAAAATTATTCCTGACTATAGCATACATATGAATGGTAATACTCTTAGCTGTATCAATCCCAATACAAAGATTCACCTTTATACAAAGCTGCACCTACATGTATGGGAACTGTGCACTCACTTCTGTGAGAGATTGTATATTGTATACTTATTCTGTTGCCATGGTTTCTACAAGCACTGTGGAGCAGTAAGTCCACCATAGCTGAGGGCCATCCCAATAGCACATACCGGTATAGAGATGATTGAATGTATTATGTAATCAAACAGGTTCATTGATGTCCCTGAACTAAATTGGGAATGTTTGAACTATAATTTAGCATAGGTGCTGGCCCCAGTAATGGCCACTTCCATGCCTAGCTCTCTCTGAATACATGTAAGTGTTTATTCAGAGAATTGTAATTCTCAGCTTCATTTATCATTACACACAAACACGTAAAAAAGATTCTCTTAGCCCCGAACTGTTTGAGTGGAGATAAGGGGACATCCTGTTTGGCCTTCCTGTCCTTACAATATAAACTTTATCTTCCTGATACTGATCATGATACCTGCAGGGACATTTTCTGTTTTTAATAGCCACCGCATATTACTTTTATCTAACCATAAATGCTATATTTTAAACTTTCGATACATGGAAACAAGGGCCAAATCTTATAAAACTTATTTCTATTGTCAATCTCATTTAGATTTCCAAAAACAGAACTTTGCAAGACTGTGGTAGACGAAGTATCTGGAAATTTGCAACACAGCACAATCATTTTTCTTTCATGACTCAAGTGCATTTGATGCCAGGAATTCTAAAAAAGGAAAATTAAAGTGACTCTGGAATATTATTAAAGGTTGATGAAAAAGTTGCATAATTTTTGTATAAAATGTTATTACATGTATATTCCTTCTACTGTATCAATCCTTTAACATGCAACAAATCCTGAAAAATCCTCAAACCACAAAGATATCTATGGTTTTCTTTGAAGCATCACTGTGCAACACCCTCTAATACATTTTCCCAACCATTTTTCCATGAAAATAAAGACATAATGCAGGCTTAAAAAAACTTTTTTTTAACACTTAAACACTTAAACACTCATTTCCGGAATGGTATATAGAGCCAATTCATTGCTTTGTGACGATTTATATTCTTCTATAAATGTATTAAATTCTGATAATATAGTTGGGAGAATCAAGCTTATTGATTGGATCAGTTTTTCATAATTTGTATTATTAATAATGGTCCGTTTTCACTCAAACCTTTTAGATTACCGGTATCTTTAATTTTACATCTAGCAATGAAATCACTACCTAAGCACCACTTTCTCTCATCTGAACAATGTAACAAAGTCCCCCTTACAGGTCCTTAACTTAATTGGCAATATTTGTAGAGATTCAAAATCATTATTTTTCAATAAAAATTTGTAATTTCTTCAACTTCTCGACAACATTCTTACCTATGTTGTCTTCAGAGACACTACATTTTTATTTAAGAATGTATACAAATTATTGTTGCCAATTTGAGAAATATATGAGATAATTTAGCCGAAAATAAATGTTATCCTGGAAGGGTTGAAATAGCCCTTCCCAGTGTAAACCAGACAGTCTCACCTTTGATCTGTATCTTCTGTAGGATACACTGCAGCTACATTGACAATATCAACACAGGCTAATCCTACAATTAAGAGTTTGCCAACGCTATTTGCCTCCCTGTCAGTCATATTCTTTTCTGTAAGAAAAGATATGAGAAAAAAATGTAGATATTCATGTCATTGGATGAATATCAACAACAAAATATAATTAAAGCTTTGCAAAATTTTTTAGTCAATACGGTATAGATTCTGAAGTATACTTGCCTCTAAGAATACAATATTTGATGAAGAAACAAAAATTCTTTTATCATGACTTTAGAAAATGGTATATTAGCATAGTTCGATAATAAATTGATTTTTTTCAAGAGAGATCAATGCTGAGGAATGCTGAGGAATATGTAGATTATTATTTTAATATCAGGAACATTGTAGAATGTCTTTATAGGAAAACTTATGCAAAAGGAGTGTTTTAGACCCTTTCCCAAACTATGACAATCATGCATGTAACACCTTTAACAATTTCAAACATGATAGGCATATGAAGAAGAAGAAAAAAATCAGTTTAAAAACATTTAAAGATCCTGTGAATAAAAGAGTGATGCATTTTGGGGAACCAAACATTATTCTGCAACCATTGATGTGCCTTGCTTACTAAAACAACTTTGGGCCAAGAAAATCTGAATTAAGAAGATTTTGTAACAGGAATGTACTATCCTCTCTAGCTTGTTCAGTGAAAGTACCATTCTGCTAGATACAAATAAGGAAAGCTGAGCATATTATAAGGTGAACACCAAGAAAATGCTACCTGCTTTGATCTTCAAACAAATCTTGACCCCAAATTAAATTAAATCACACATAAAATATAGGTATCAAGGATATACAATGATGCTAAGTTGAGAGGATCAAGAGATAACGAACATGAGGTATACAAATTACAGGATCAATGATTTTCAGAAATCCCTAAACAGTAGGATAAACTTGATATGCTCTGTTGTAACAAGTGCCAATATAGAATAGCTTGTTTGCCATTAGACCAAAAGCTTCAGTCTCTATATCGTCGGTTGTTCCACTGAGACTACGTATGGGGAATATCGACAATGTCAGTTTTATTAAAGAATGACCCATACCAGACGGTTATTTCTGTCTAGTTTCCCATAGATCCTAGACTATAAATTCCAATGTATCTATTTACTTTTTTCCCCTCCATTTCTTAAAGTTTTTAATATTTCCTTTCTCTCTCCTGAATGATATCTCTAGATGCTATTGACAGGTTTATTAATATCAAGAATTAAAATAATCAATGCAAACACTTTTATTTATTTACATTGATCACTCTGTGATTTCCATGTTTTCCAGTCTACTGTCTAGCTCTCTTCCTCTTCTTCTCATATCATTTCCACTTTCTCCATTCCTATCATTTCACTCTTACTTTTCCATAAAAAAAACATTAGACCTCTAAGTTCTATTTTCCCTCTATTCTAGGCCTACTTTTTCCATCTCTGTAGATTCTACAGTTTTCTTTTATATAGAGTCTAGTCTAACTAGATATAGATCTAGACATATAACTAGACTATAGATCTAGACCAGGTTCTAGATCTAGTCTAGATGATTCTAGATCTAAATCATCAATGATTATAAATCAAATTAAATCTAGAAAAGGTCTAGACTAGTCTATATTATAGCTAGGTCTAGATCTAGTGTAAGTAAGTTACATGTAGACTATTATTGACTCTACTATACTAGACTCTTACACAAAATTAAGTAGACCAGTCTAGATCTAGAGTCTAGGCCTAGCCTAGATGATAGATCATGATAGATCTAGGAATTTTAAGGGAAAGGTTACACAAATGGAAAAAAAAACAACCACAAATGGAAAAGGATACATGAAACAGAAACAAAATCAAACTAAAAATAAACAAAACAAAGACCATAACAAAAAATAATTAACAATATCTCCGGAGCCCGAGCTCCAGATCCAGCACCTAAATTGTTGCTAATGCTATGCACCCACCCACCCGCCCAAGGCCCACGGCCCGGCCCTGTGCTCTGTGCGTCGGCAGCCCGTGGTATGGCTTTTCTGAGTGCGGCGGTAGCAGACTACGCTGGATCTGGATCTGGAGCTACGAGTAGACCTAGGTCTAGTATGACCTCCGAACTTTTCTAACCTTTATTTATCAGAATATAATCGATTGATTACCCGACCGGTGATACCACAGGAGCGAAATAAGAAAGGAAAGGATATACGTCACACAGATATGTCATATGATAAAAAGAACTGAGCTGCTGAGCTGCGCTGTGAATCTGTGATTATGTATCATAGGTCTAGCTACATTAGTAGTATATCTATGGATTACTAGTAGTGCACGTGCGTTGCCGATTATAAGATGTACTAGATTTACTAGTTTACTTGTAATTGATTATGATAACCGTCTAGATTAACACTAAATGAAAACTTAAATATTTTATTATATATAATATTTCAATTTTTTAATAAAAAGTAGATACTTTATTTGATTTATCTTAAACTGAAAATAAATTAAATACAATTGGCTACTTTTAAATTGGCAGGTCTCACTTCTTATAATTCTGTGGGTCCCACGTGCATGCAATCCGTGTAAACATTAGAACAATGTACTAGATCTACTCCAGGAAGCTCCAGCACTGGCCATTAATCATTCTCTATCTTGAATTGAACTGGAATCTTCATAGAGTCTATCTTTAATGTAAGTGTTAAGCACACGGTTGTGTATTTTAAAGTCGACATATGGCTTATGGGATGGGAAAAAAGGAGATAGCTAGGCCTAGTACTGCGTAGCACTAGCCGCCCTGCCACGCCACTACTCCACTGGCGCTGCCCATGGCATTGGCCCCGGCAGCCGACAGGGCTGGGCGACTGCGACTGGCATTACCCACGGCCACGCGTATGCAATGCCAAGGCAATGGTGTTGCTGCATGCTGTGTGACAAAAGGAAGCGCTATTGTCTGTTTATGCAGAGCGAATGCCAATGTCACGAACTCATGATGGTGTCCCATCTGTTGTCATTGACTCCGGTCCTATGCTCGTCTAGCTAGAGCCAGAGGCTAGAGTCTACGTTGATTAGATCAGTGACAGACACTGCACTCTATTTTTAATTATATTTTTGTTCCTTCATCATTTGAAGTATTTACGCCTTTAATTAAGTTTAAATTATTTTATTGATTATGATCTGATGATGAGTGTGATAAAATTGGGATTAAAAATTCACATTTTTCGTGGACATTATTTATTCAAAATTTAATCCTAGATCTACATCGATCTAGAGTCTAGGTCTAGTCTAGAAGCTAAATGTAGATCTAGACATTCTACTTCTACTTCTAGACTTTGGACCCTTATAATAAAGACAAAGTGATAATAGACTAGATATATGAAGATGGCCGATGGTGCCTGGAACATCATTATCAACTGAGCCATGGAATATGTTATTGTTGTTTGTGTCACTGCTTTATTCGCTTGTAAAATCTCTTCTCTGCATATAGCAAGTGCAAAATGATGGACCAAAATGAAGAAGAAATGCCGCAAGAGCTGAACGATTACATCTCTGGAGAGGAAGAAGATGAAGATCAGAATGAAGATCTGGAGGGTGATATTGCCTTTGAAAGGCTGCAAGCCGAGGAATCCAAAGGAGAGGGCACGTTAAAGAAAACGTCCAAACCAGGGATTGTCTACTTGAGCCGCATACCCCCACTGATGAGACCACAGAGGATCAAGAGGATATTCTCCCAATATGGCGATGTTGGACGTGTATTCTTACAAGCCGAAGGTAATTGATAGCTCCTGATACCTTGAGGGTTTTGCTGTGCAGGTTACACATTTACAGTGCATGAGTGTATGTGACCAGAGTAGTAGCTATGCTCAATCAGATAATCTTTCCATAATGTTCAATTTATATCAATGTTTACAGCATGAAATACCGTAAGCATTCAAAACATTTGAGTAAAGTAATAAATCTCTTTACTTTAACAAAATATGTGTACAGTAGTCATAACAGATGACTTTGAACAATTATAAACGAAAAAGAAACGGGCCCGTTTCTCGAAACCAATGACAAGACATTCATAACTTTATCTGCAAATTATTGAGTTGTCTGTGCTCTTCCTAAACCATTTCACAAAGACCTTACTAGCTAGATACATGTACATTGTAGATATCATGTGAAATCAATACTATTGTCGAGAAGAGGAGCCAAGACATTGCCTTAGTCACAATTCCAACAGATTTTAAAAAAATCCAGTTATTTTAGGAAAACTGCAATTATTTAAATGAATAAGGAATTTTTGAAAAAAGAGTGTAAATGGTACCAGGGAATAAGAGATGCAATATACTTGAACATTTTTGTAGATTATGCCATAGAATTACTTGTATGATATAATTGGGAGTATTCCAATTCATGGCCGGTGAATCAGTTTTGTTTTTTGAGATGGGTACCTCCCCCCCCCCGGATATTTTCATTTGATAAGTGTAAAAATACACCCTTATATTATATGATGTTATAAAAGTTTATTTTAGGCATCAGTAAATATTAAAATGACAAAACTTTAACATTCCGAACATTAAAACACGTTTTAAACTATTCAGTTTACACATTTGAAGATATAATTCATCTCAAAATAAATATGGGTCTGAAAACTAGAGTACACTTTTGACTGCCCTGGCAGAAACCTATCACTTTGAGGATTTTACAATGTGGAAGTAAATGCGCATTTTAGTTAAGTGGGAAAATCCTTTGATATGAACAAGGCATATTTTTAAAAGATCTTATAAGATATATAAAAAACGATAGGGAGGATTGGGGAGTCCTGAAAAGAACTCTTGGTTATCTTTCTTGAGTGTGTGTAGTTAAGTCCTAAAAAGGACTGTTGGTGTAGAAAGATCATAGTTGAACGATTTCTTGTCCTTTTTGCCAGCCATACATGTAGTCTACCTGTGATGGCACTGCCCATCGACTAAAAAGTTATGACATAGATATGAGGGGGTCGGAAGCGTCCTAACTACTTAGTCAGGATGCTGTCCAAGAAGTTAGACTTATGACGATTTCAAGAAACGGGCACTAGAATGTCAATGACTAAAATTAACTAGCCACAGTTGCTGTGCATGAAATTGAGTGGTATGGACATGCATTGTATTTTATCTGGTCTGCATTTTTTTGTTCAAGAGATGGTTGTAAGTGTTTGGAAAGTAAGCATCACCCATAGTTGGTCAATGGAAGAGTTCACAGGTAGAGTCATAGAATGTCTAAGCAGTTTATATATTTTAACTCATTTCAATACCGGTACACATTGTATCTGTATGCATGCACATCACAGCCATACATATTTAATGCTAGTTTATTATGGCTGATAATTGCTTTTTATTAGACAAAAGTTAAGTAATTTTGTGTTTTGTTTCTTCAATTTATTTATTACATGGCTGCAGCCTTGAGTTAATACAGGGTGAAATAGAAGCTTGTTTATGATTGTAATTTTTCTTTTTCAATTTTTTCATAAAATACAGACAAATTCAGCCGCAAAAGTCGGAAGAAGAAAGGTGGTAGCAAGAGCAAGCGTTTCACGGAAGGTTGGATTGAATTCATGGATAAAAAGATAGCAAAAAGCATTGCCCTCACGTTCAACAACACGCCAATGGGCGGGAGGAAACGAAGTATTTATTACGAGGAGCTGTGGAACCTGAAGTATCTGCATCGCTTCCAGTGGGGACACCTGGTAGAACGTTTGGAATATGAGCGCCAGGTGCGTCAGCAGCGCATCCGTACTGAGATCTCTCAGGCCAAGCGAGAGACAAACTATTACATGAAAAGCGTTGAACTTGGCGATCAGTTGGAGAAAATGGAGAAGAAGAAGAGAGAAAAGGGGAAGGAGTGGATGGCGAGAGTGCGTGCTCACAAACAGAAAGTGACCCAAGATGAGTTTGAGAAAAGCAAGCCAAGGAAGTCTGGAAAGGTGTCAAAGAACACTCTTGGCAAGATCTTCAAGAAAACAAACAAGTCATGACACGACACTCCTAATAAGAGGGGATCGAAACAAGGTAGTCAACAACAAATCCCTATAAACTTTGAACTCTTTTTGTAATGCCAGCGTAGACAAGTTCCGGTATTGTTTATTCTAGAAAAAACAGTCGTATATATTGAGGTACTCTGATCTTTTTATGGCTCGTAGTGCTGTTAAAGGCAAAGACCAGTTTTGGAAACGCCCCAATTTCAAAAAAATGAAATAGAAGCTCTGATTACCAATCATGTGAAAGAATATGTTTTGACGAATACATGATAAAAAATTTGCCGGGAAACCACCTACAATGTACTAGTTGATATATTAGTTTATCTATTGTTATGTGATATGTTATGTCGCGCATGTGTGCGTACATGTAGTCCCATACATCTTTCTGTGTACGGTCCTTGTAACTTAACCAAGACTGGGCCAAATTTCAAATCATTTTGATGATTCCAGAACCTTGCAGTACACACCAATACTTATATGCTAGATGATCAAGCTTTTCTGATCTATTCCACAACCTTTCTTTCACAATGCAATCACATGACCAGAACTGATCTTTATCTTAAAATGCATCTGTATTGTCTTATCAGCAATAAATGCTTAGCCAAGTGCACTAATGTACGGTACTGAAGCCTGAAAGAAGTGAAACCAAACAAATGACCAACCATTCATTCATTTATACCGGTATTCCATTCATGAAAATCTTGAACCTGATATGTATTTTTATTAATGTACATGTACAGAATTTTTTTGTTGATGTATGTCTCTTTGGAAGATTTTTTTTCTTTTTTTTTATAGTTCAAGAGTTTTTTGAAATAACCAAAGCTAAGTCCAAATTGGAAACATGCATGGCACCCATTGGATTCTAGAATGTGCATTCATAAACTTGTCTGCTATGTATTAAGTCTTTAAAAAACTTACCCGGTAATTACATGTATGTTGGCCTGATACCGGAGACCGACTTGTTTGATCGGTCTATCGTCAGTTCATCGGTGTGCATAGATTCATTGCCCCAAAATAAAGTGCATGTAATACATGTACACACATATACCAGTAACAATATAACAGTTTTTAGTTACAAATCTGTTCATAAGGAAGTGAAGGTGATTTATACCAAAATTGTAAAGCTCACAGAGAAAAGTAATGAGATATGTGCTCTTGAAAGTGATGGAGTTATGAATTAGTCCATGATAAACAGAGATGGAAGTGTTCCTTTCAGTGTACTAAGAGTAAGGCCTAAAAAAAAAGATGTTGTATTGCCCTTCGCGACCGACCCCAAAATTTTGAAATCTACGGTAGGCTTTTTTATTTTTATTTATTTATTTTTAAAACCATTTTTTAGCATTCAAAACTGAAAAATATCAGTTCAAGGAGGGAAAAACCGACCCATGTTTTGGCACCTTAAGAGAAATACAGTACAACATCTTTTTTTTAAGGCCTTATTCTAGATGCACCTTTTACATTTATGGGCTGTGACTACTATGTGTTCAAACTGTGTGGGAATATGTGTTACATGTATATGTATGTGTCATGGGTTACAAATTGTTATAACCTACATGAAAAAGGGGATATGTTAAATCAATGCATGCTAAGACAGCAACTCTTTGATAAGAAAAGACAGAAATCAAATCAAGAAATATTTATGAATAAATAAAATAATTTTATTCTACCATTTTGTTATTGCATACATTTACAATCTAGTCAGACTTTGTCAACAATATTCAATCTCTGTTTAATGTTATAGAAATCATAGCTAAGAAAGTGTTACGAGTATACAAAATAAGAAGATATTTACATGTTTTCATAGACCTGTGTAATGCCTAGTTAATTCCATTTTGAACAAAAATACTGTCAACTATAGAGACATGTACATGTACATACAACAAACTTTTATTTTACAAAGATTGTCTTTGTCTAAACCATAGACTGACCAAATTCTCAACTTTAGCCATGGACACAACTCTGTACATAACATAACCCTAACCCAACCCTTCATCTTTCATGAAGTAATGCCTGGAGCAAAAGTCAAAGGTGGCAATATTGGACCACCCATCAATACACCAGCTCACCAACATATTTAAATTTATACATATTTTCAAAACACGAAAGCTTGGTCAAGGCTTGCCTGACATAGCAACAAGTCCCCAGGAATGAACATCCATAAATCTGAATCTAAATCTTATTAACTCAGGGAGTGAAAAAATGTTGAATCACATGCAAAACAATAAACTTTTAAAAGAATGTTTCATAGATTATAAAATACGTGTAGCTGAATGTTGAGCTAAGAACATGGAAATTGAGTTTAGTTTAGACACACTAAAACACAACCCCATACAGTGTATGTGCAATGTGTGTTCTTGTGAATATCGGTATAGTGTTAGCAAAACATTTCAACTCTAGTTCTAAGCCAGCGATACTTAAGAAAAGTCCCCTTTACTGCATGCAACATAAACACAATTGACTTTCAGCTAGACCCTTCTAACTGCATAAGTTGACACCACTTTTCAATTGATTTATTTCCTTATGTATCACCATCGATAAGTACTTTGAATTACATTTATATATGTCAGTAAAACACTTCTCTCTCCAATCAAGACACATGATTACATGTATAAATCGGAAATGCGCACAGCATCCTTAAAACTGGGATTGAGATATGTGAAGTTAGCCAAAAGGAACTTCCTTTTTGGTTCACCCCACATCAGTTCACAGTTTCCTTATTCTCTATAGTAATCAGATTTGTCTTCTCAAAAGGGCAACATTTATTTTCCACTCATTCATAAAAATAGAATAAAATGTTTATTACATGAACAAATGTGAAAGGAAATCGCAAGATTTAACAGTGCAATTGAAAATTTGTGTATGGAAAAAGTGATTTTTATACTTTACACTGTGTTTGCCAATTTAGAAACATTAATGATTACCGGTAGTTACAATGAAATTGCTCTTAATCGAGAATTTAACCATTACAAGATGCCCCAAATCCCTAATACATCAAATCTATGAAGTAAAATGGCAAAGGTGTCGTGGTCTAGTGGATACATCACCAGATTGTGGTCACATGGTCACCGCTTTGAGTCCCGCCGCGGCACTAATATCCTTTGGGAAGACCATTAATCTATATTTGCTACTCTCTAGTCTCTACCCAGGTGAACTACATGTAAATGGGTGCCTAGGAGGAAGAATTTTCTTGAATGCTTTAGAGCCTTATCAGGGTGCCTCAGTTACAGACGGGGTAGCAATGTGATGCTTTGTATAAAGCACAGTAGAGTATATTAAAAGAGTAGTTGCGCTATGTGAACAGACATATTATGATCACAAGAAAAGTTATCTAGGTATTTGGTACTATCACTAATAGGTAGAATATCATCTTGCAAAACTAGGCCAATTGTACAAACCTTATTTATCAAAACATCCGATTGCCTTATGGGCAAATGAAAATTATGTAAATATGTCAGCCTGAAGAATGATTTAAAGGATTTATTAAAAAAAAAATACAATGAGAGTACATGTATATGCAAAACTCCAGACAAAATAAGAAAGAAAGAAAAAAAACTTAAAGAAACAACAGTACAGACATTGGAAACTGCATCAAGGTTAAAATACTTTAGTTTGGCAGCCAATTAACATAGGTAATTGTTTTGGCAACAATTTACTTACGAACCACCAGAAAAAAAGGGATAAACTTCTCAAGTACCATCAGATCAATTCAGACAAAGAGGAAGAAATGCATGAAGTGAAGACATAATTTTTGATTGCAACTTTTCTAATAAAGTCATGGGAACAAATTTGTTTCTTTAAGGATAGGATACAATACTAATAACCTTAGAAAAGCAATCTAAAAGATTAAGAACGAGCAACCAAAATAAATGGATAACAGTAATCAACCATTTTAACACTCTCAATTCACCAAATGACATCATTCTGAAGTTCCAATTATGTACAGGCTAATTTATAATTTTTTTCAAATATTCAATTCAGTTTAATATTCTGATGTGGCACACGGTCAAATTGTTTGATGAAACAAAGGTGGAATGGCACATGCTTGTGTTTGTGCTCTGCAGTCAATCACCAAACAAATTTTTGTTTTCCACCCTGAAGCGAACACTATACCATACCCTAACCATTAACCTAATATGAATCCCTTCCAATTTGCTTTCAATGCGTTAAACTCCACCATAAACTGCTTTCTCCATTTATTTTTGTTCAAAATGTTATTTATGTCTTCTTCATGGACTTGATGAATAGCCGGACGGACAGAACAATCAGTTCCATCATCACACTTTTAAAAATGCGTAAAGACACAACGTTTTGTGCTCACACATTGAGCATGGTTGAATCTGTACCATTGCTAGCTGCTTAGACGGCTAGTCCAAGCTACATGTTTGTCCCATACACTGCAAAGTAATCCCTACAACGTATCGTATTATTTTTATTATTTGGAATAGTGAACATTGATTGACATATAAATATCATTTCACTTGATGCTCTGTCCCATTCAAGCTCTAGTAGAGCTATCTACTGAGAATCAAGAACATCAGTTGACATAAAAATATCAGTTTATTTTATTTTTTGTCTGATTCAACTTTTAGTAGGCTATCAGTTTCATACAGTCATCAGATACACTGAAATCTTTGATGTTGTTGATTAAAGATGCAGGCCAAATTAATCTTTGGAGTTTCCCTGATACTTTACTCTGAGCTAGATGAATCGTAGAACCACTGTCACTCATCATGCATTGAATACTACCGATGCATTCTGAGGGACCGCAGCTCCAACATAAGGATGATGATGATGATGATGAGGGTGGTGTGGATGAGTGTTGAAGCTACTATCTGCTCGTCTACTGCCAGGGATCTGGAAAAGGCAAACGAGAAAGAATAAAGAACAATTATTGAAAAATGTGCAAATACTTGTAATGAAAAATCATGTGTGACATTGAATAACCACCCCCCAAGAGCTAAGAATGTCTCATAAAATTCATGATTTAAAAGCACCACAAAATCCACTTAATTTATCACAGGGTAACGCTGAATACAAATGTACTTGCTCTTTCTGAGAAATGGTATGTTTCGAATAAAAATCTGATACAAAATTACTAAATTACTAGGCATTTATTTCTGCAGCGCCATCTCTATGAAATGCTCTTCCACTGAGGATCCGATCACTAGAATCCCTAGAAACATTCAAAAAGCATCTAAAGTCATATATGTTCTCATGTTATTTTGGTTAATTATATGTTGAATGTACATCTATGCATTCCCCCCCCCTTCTCATTTCTCTATGTATCTCATTCTAATTCTATCCCTCTGCGCCTCAGAATAGTTTACTAGATCGATGGCGCATAATAAATGCTGTATATTATTATTATTATTAAAATGAGGTAGTTACCATACATTTTCACCTTTTCATTTATCATTAAAGAGAGAAATCCCTGTCATGTTTAAAAATGGTATAGATCCGGGCTTCTCAAAGTCCGGTCAAAAGGGCATGTCAACCGGACCGAAGGGAGGCTCTTCTTCTTCTCCTTCCTTTTTCATTTTAAGTAATCCCCTTGAATCACATAGAGACCTAAAACAAGCCTCATTCTCTTTTGTACTACAAGTGTCTTAAGGAGTAGATTACTTAGATTGTCCANGTCATGCATTGAATACTACCGATGCATTCTGAGGGACCGCAGCCCCGACATAAGGATGATGATGATGATGATGAGAGTGGTTGGAGTGTGGATGAGTGTTGAAGCTACTATCTGCTCGTCTACTGCCAGGGATCTGGAAAATGCAAACGAGAAAGAATCAAGACCCTTTATTTGCCACATTAAAAACTCTAAAAATAAGTGATATACACTACATGCAAAAATCTCTGTTCATGTTTCGGCTCAAATCCGGTTTTCTTCCCCCATCACTAGTCATTTTATTCCAACATAATTTTAATTTTCACTCCTACCCAACCAGGCACTCCAATGACTATCACCTATTTAACGCCAAAACAGCCTTAGCTCAAAACTCAATTAGACATTCTGGCCATGATACCTGGAATGCACTACCCTCTGAAATAAAAACGATGAATACAATGCTATCCTTTAAAAGAGCGGTGAAAAAGTTTCTTCTTGCTCATTATCTTTAAATCTACCAACAAAATAAGTTCTCCTCGTTCACCCGTCGTTACAAAACTCGATAATTTTCAATACTGTTTGCTTATTTTGCTTCCTCTCATTGAAATGTTGATCATAACCTTCCATGACCTGGTATGAATAAACATATGAATAAAGAGTGGCCTACTTGGGATACTGAATAAACAATGTCTTCTATATGTACACAAATTTCAAGGCTCCGTCTCGCAGGCCCAGGTTTAAAACCAGCTGGCTGATCACACATTCACATTCTTACTGTCCGAACATCGCGAGTCTTCTCATTCTATTACATCCCAAGTTGGCCACTCAATATTTACACATTTGCATTTTCTTTTTTCTTCATAAATCTTTTTATATCAAACTGAAATCCAACTACCACATAAGTCTGTGAATATTGATGTGCATCACCTCTTTTTTTTTTCTTCCCCCTTTTACCAATTTTGTGTTCCTCCATATTTGTATTATTATGTATCCTTTGAGGGTAGTCATACTATCAAGCTTTGCTTATTTTGTCAACCCTCCTGTTTGATGTTTTCGATTAGTTACAGTTATTTTCTTTCTCATGTGTAAATTTCCTATATTTGTTTGTTATATATTTTGTGAAAATGCAAAAGAAAAAAAATCAAACAGAAATAAATAAATCAAATCAAATCAAATCAAATCAAATCAAATCAAATCAAGAACAATTATTAAATAAAATGTGCAAATACTTGTGATGAAAAATCATGTGTGAAATTGAATAACCACCCCCCCCCAAGAGCTAAGAATATCTCACAAAATTCACGATTTAAAAGCACCACAAAATCCACTTAATTTATCACAGGGTAAAGCTGAATACAAATATACTTGCTCTTTCTGAGGAATGGTGTGTTTCTAATAAAAATCTGACACAAAATCACTAAAATTAGGTACGGTAGTTACCATACATTTTCACCTTTTCATTTATCATTAAAGAGAGAAATGTATAACTAGATTTTAATTCGTCACGAGGACGAATAAGGTGGTCTGTCTTCAAGTCTTATGATAGATGAAAAAAATGAGAGAACATATAGAAAGTATATAGTCTCAGCTACAACGTACTCAAAAATCAACAAAAATCAAGCAGAAAAAACAGCGTTATTGCT
>BEXV01003391.1:27312-42863 GCA_003118195.1 Hemicentrotus pulcherrimus | reverse complement strand
GAAGAAGAAGAAAAAAGTTGAGTCTCAAGTCATTCTGATCTCCAATACCATGTGATTCAAAATACAATTTGAAAGCTGGAAATAATCACACTTTTGCATTGCAAAAGTTAAATAAAAGTAATTGATTTGTAATGTAAATCTAAAAACATGAAATCATATGAAATTGCATGAATATATTATAAAGTAGATTTGCTAATAATTATACAGTTAAGCCCCTTTCACACCGGATCAGCCTGAATTTGGCGTGCCGAGTACGCCGAATTTAGGCTGCGTATTCATAACAAAGATGATGCTTCGGTGTAGTCCCTGCGTAGGCTGGCGTATGATGGCGTATGGTTACGTACCCTGTGCGTAGCACTGCGTAGTTACGGCGTATGCAATTTCTGTACATACGCGTACGCTTGTGTATGGCAGGTGTAGGGTTGCGTACGCTTACGTAGGCCCGTCGTAGGATTGCTTACGGTTGCGTACGGTTGCTTAATACTGTGTGCGAAAGCGACGTATAAAAATGCAAAATAACATAATACACAAAACATCATTTCGCCTGCGGCATCAGTTTGTGAATCTTATCTCTTTTTGTTTATTTCAACAGCCTGAGATGTCAAACTCACAAATTGAATAAACCATATCAAAACAAAACATGTCAGTCTGAAATCTATAAGCAAGAATACAAAACAAAGTGAAAGAAACAAACACTTTTTCTTCACGAAAAGAATAAATGTGAGAACGCACACATGTATACAGAAAATGTACTGTTACAAGCACACAAGAACTAATGCTGACACTCTGGATTTACAAAAACTTCTGCATGTTGTTTCACAACTATTACTATATCATGAGGTAAAGAATACTATAATAATATTAGTTTGAAAAACTCCCGCAAAAACTGTGACATTTAAAAGACTTTTACATGTTATTAGACATGATCAGAACTACCGTATAACTTTATCATGAAGTTAAAAATTCAGTACTAATGACTGTCGGAAAAAAAAACTTTACTCCAGCTAATACTGCGAAATTTAAACTGTGAAGTTTAAATTAAAATTACTAAAACAAATTACATTACTTTAACTGGATCGTGAAGTAATGATTACTAGTATAATGATAAAAACAGCCTAAGAACTGACAATAAACTCCTGCTGACACTCTTAAAACTAAAGTGTGTAATTTAACAAGACTTTGACATGTTATTACACATGGACATTATTACAGGATGTATGTTATCGTGAGTTAAAAAATCACAATAACAACAGTCTTTCATCACCCTGAAACACTGATGAAAAAGTTCTTATGATTCCCAGTTAATATAACCCATATAAACAGTCATTCACCATCAAAATCGTCTTGTGTGCTGTAGTCGGACTGGCGTAGAGTAGCGTACTATTGCGTAAGCATTGCGTACAGTAGCGTAGTGTTGCGTAGACTTGCGTACAAATTGAGTACTTTCTACGTAAAGTGTCTAGAAAATTATTAAACATGTTAAATTTTTGCGTCCATTTTTGTGTACCCATTTGCGTCCCTCAGCATTCATTTACGTAGGCCGGCGTAGGGTTGCGTACGCAACACTACGCAACTCTTCGCAAGGCCCGGTGTGAAAGCCCCTTTAGCAATAATAAAAGCAAAAAATGGAGACTCTTTAATGTATAAAAATGTCATAAAGCGTCAATAGTCAATAGAATACATTCAAACAGCAATCAAGTTTTGAACTTTCATTCTCAGATTTTTATTCAATCGTTATTCCAAGTAGCTATTCAGTGTTGAGAACCTTCATATCCTAATTTGTCATTTTCCTTCTTGATTATTTTAGGCAAATGGAGTTTCATGCGCGTCGATTCAAACCAACTGAAGATAATGAAACCGCAGAGTCAGAAAACGAAACGGACGTCGATGAGAACGACAGAAAGGAAGAAGACGACATCCCAAATGAAGCAGATGATGAAGAAATAGACGAAAGGAAGAAAGAGTCCAACAATGATAACATCAATGATCTTACAAACGACAACGCAATCTCTACAGATGAAACAATTGAGAGCACGCCATCTACTGACAAGACTAAAAGTGATGATCATCTTGAATTATGATTTCAATTGTCAGGTCATTTGGTGAATGTTACCGTTAAAATATTATCAAGCAAAATGATACCAGGTCGATTTGTGGTTCTGCTTCATATATACCTTACATTTGTGCTTATTTTGATTTTTTGTTCGCTTCCATTAACCAGTTTTAGTTTGTTTAGTTTCGATTATCATTCTTTTGTTCGTTGTTTTGCTGTAATATGGCAGCTACATTATTAATATTCGCATGATTTATATTTTTTATCGCTTATTATTAGTATAAATTTGTTGGGGTATATGTTTCTTTTCAATATGTGGCTCAGACCCCTTTGAAAAAAAAATACCACCTTTACTTGACAAGGGCAATCCAATCCATAGATATATCAAAATCAAAATCAATTCAAATCTTTAAACGCCACATACTTTCGAAAAATAAACGCAAGTCAATTCAATGCCTCTGTCCATCATTTTGTTAAAATAGCAAACATTACAATGACATCTTACTTAATCCGAACATGATTTCTGGACACTAGATGGTACATGTAGGATCGCCCTGGGCCTGATTTCTAGTCTTCGCGATATTGTTCCTTTTTTTTTGTAATTCATCCTTGACATGTTGCAAAGTGTAAACATTACTGTCAACTAAGTTCATTCATTTTCAGTATAATTGTGTTTATATATAATATATGAACAAAATTATGCTAAACAATTGTGTTTTATATATATGTTTATATATTATATAAATATATGTATATAACACAATATTTCTTGTACATCTTTTACTGAAAATTGAAGGAGTACAAATAATGTTGTCCAAATAATATTTTCATTGGCGTATTATATTATCGGAACATGAGGTCTATAGGCCATGCAATAGTGTATTGAATATATCATTTGATGCTTTGATGAGTTCAATGGAAATTTGCAGTTTGTCAATGCACATTTTCATTTATATGTAAATATTGGAATATCTTGTTTCTTTGTTTGTTTTCTCAATTGGTATTTTTTATGTTCCCAACTTGTCAGAATTATCGACATATTGAAATATGAGTGCTTTTAAGGAACATCGCCTTTGCATGGGACAGTTAGGATAAGATATACAAAAACTGAATTTAAAAAGGAGTTAGAAAGTTCACATATTGATTTTTTTGTTATCTTCACCTGAACAAAACCTTTTAGGCAATTTGTTTATTGAAACATCAATAGGACATAGAATATGATATTTGTACATTCTATTGTGCTTTCAAGCCATCATATTCTTGGACATATTCTTTGTTAATCAGCTGTGGCATGAATGGAATAGTCTATTAGGAGACGAAACTAACTCGAGAATACATGTATCACCATGAATCATGAAAAAAATGGCGCCACCATTCTGTAGAAATTTTCCCTTAAATAATTCCGGGTTGTGACGTATCGCAAGGAGAACCGATGTAGCGCGGCGCGCGCATGATATGATATAATACGTCTAACATTAAGTACTGCCAAGTGTATGGTTGTATTTCTGGAAAACCGAGGGGAAAGCGCTTCATCGGTTGTCACACAAACACAATTGCAATGAAATATTCAAGCTATAGATAGCAGCTGTGAAGGTGGAGACATTTCCGGACAAAAAGTGCAAGTACGACAGTGAAAACGATGTGATCTGCAGTGATCATTTCACAGTTTAAAGCAGGGAAACGTACGTAAACAATAGCGGTCGAATCCATGAGTCTCAGAGCCGCGAAAGACGAAGGATTTTGAGAAGAGTTACGTTCTCCCTTTCGTCAATTGTTTGATGTTTTATATTTTTTCAGATTATGTGTTACACGGCCTACAAACTGAAAATTAACGTTGAGGTTGAGGTTGATTCCCCTTTAATTATGTGTTGTAGTGATTGGTATCATCGTAAGGGGTTGAAAGAAAATTTAAAGATTAAAACAAATAAATAAAATTGCTGATTTTTTAATGTGAATTGCTTAAATCTCTTTTGCAGCATTTTATTTTATGATATGACCATGTTTTGTTTCCTCAAATATTGTGAAAGAAAAAAAAGGTAACATTGATATTGATATTGAGGGAATTCAACACTTTTTGATTTGCTCGGATAAAATTCAAGACACTGTGGAATAATCCTTTTTTAAAAAATATTTCTGGAATAACCACGCACCTATATATATTTTCTTTAATTTGTTCTTTCTTACTCTAATTCGTTACATCTAAAAATGCCCCCTTGTGGGGCTTGCGCTTCACTCTTTTAAATAATTACTAAACGGGACAGTCGGTGGTGCCATCAGTGTGGTTCAGAGTAATACTCCCTAGAATAAGTGTCAAAGAGGAAAGAAAACAACTGCCATCTTGGTTGAACGTAATAGGTTTGCAGCTTGTAAAGACGTACATCTTGCCTCAGCGGCTGTGTATAAACTGAAACAAAATACAGGCTAACTTGACATCTTTGATGAGGTGAAACTACTGGCTTCTTTTAATGTTAGTGGACGAAACCGGTATTGATATGATTAGCAACACATCTTTGATACTAATTTGATTTTAAGATTATTTCAGTTATGCGTGATTAAAATGCATTACATTTTATCAAAATCAACTTTTCGTATTATCAAGTTATTATATTTGGAATATATGTGAGTTATCACCTTTTCAACGGTAGGCGAGGTGGGAAAGAATGGTGCATAGTAACGTGGTGTCATTTGACCAATTAGATTGCCTATATTTTTTTTACCCGTTTTAGAATTAAAGTCAGTTACTTAAATACTGGCCGTTGAAATTAATAACAATGTACACAATCACCGTCTGTTCTAATGTGGAGTCTATTAGGTGAACAGCGGTATTTAAACTAACACGGGGCGGGGGGTGGGCGGGCTGACACCCCACCGCTCCTTCCTCCCTCAGTAAGTGACAGTGATAACCAACTGTCCATACGGAATTACTGGCATCCTAAGAAACCAAACTTCGCGTATCTTTAACGTTTGCAAATTTGACAATTCTTATTTGAGAGCACGAGAATATTCATATATGCAAGCAGATCATGTTTTAATAAGTGAAATAACGTACCGCTTTTGAAGATCGATATAATTGTCTTTTACCATAGCGACAGATATTCGATTTAGCCTATTACAAATAAATGCAGCTATATAATATGATAAATTATCATTTGTTATGTATTGGTCAGCGCATGGCCGCACAATCTTGGGAAACTCGGTGTGGTTTTAAAGCAAATCTGGCGTAATAAATGATTACACATTGATTGACATGTGAAAGAGTGAAACTAAGGGGTTATTTGTCGACGGAGCATCTGTCTATCGGAAACATGGTTGACTGCAATAAGGGCTCGCATCCCACCAAATGTGCACTAATCCTGGGGGCTCACAGTAACGAGGCCATTGCTTAGCCACTGAATCATGACTGTGCGCAGCGGGGTTAAGATACGTCGCCGCCCCCAGAAATAGAAACAAAAAAAAAACACTAAGAAAATGCAATAGATTATAAAAAATTCATTGCATTTTGCCACAACCCCTTACTTCCAAAAAAACACCTCTATATGGGCATGCCTTGAACCGTAATGTATGGCCCTACAGAGGAACTGGTCCTGTTGGGAACCGGGGGTAAATGCAATGAATTATTGATAATTTGTTGCATTTTCTTTGTTTTGTTTTTGTATTCGTGGGGGCGGCGACGTACCCTAGCCCCCGCTGCGTACAGACATAATTCAGTGGCTAAGCAAGGGCTTCGTTGCTGTTAGGCCCCATAATAAAAACCGTGTCGACCAGCTATATTAGTGCCCTTTTATGAGGTATTAATCCTCATTACTGTCAGTTATGAATTAAGGACGTAGGTCCCCTAGTTGATTACCATACCATACACACGCTTTAGCAATCACGCAAAACAAACACTCACAAATTATTATTCAATAAAATCTGAGAATGTATACCATTATCTAGCTCTATTAGGAATGAATCATTGTCAAAATCATTTCATAAATTGGGGAAAAAAAATTATTCCACCTTTATGACCAACAATGTAAAATGAAAAACACCCTGTATCTCGGATAGAACATAACATACATAGAGGACCCTAGAGCCAATGGTGACAAAAATGAAAAATTGAAAAGAAAATTAAATGGACAACTACGAGAAGAGAACATGATATAATTCCCTAGCTATATTATATCTGTCTCTGTCTGTCTATGTCTGTCACTGTCCGTCTCTGTCTGTCTCTGTCTATCTGTCTCTCTTCTAAAATCTACAATCTGTAAGAATGTATTACTTTCACAGAACATAATTCAGCATCGCACGTGACTTTATCATTTAATCACATAGTATAAGCATATCATATATAAATATATATATTAATAGACGAATAGGGGCAATGGTACATGTAATAGACTCAGCAAATTGAAAGTAATACGACAGGTCACGAAGCAGCTGCCCTGTTGTATTTCGATGCGTATTATACTACAATGAACAAAATCCTAATAATAGCGCATCTGTTGTTTTCCTTATTGATCCGGCCCCAATGTTATAACCTTTGGCAATTTCAATGATGCAGGCATTATACCGGGTAACGTTGGAAAGGCAGCATCTATTATTTTATGCACATGAGAGGTTCAGACCAGCAGCAACAGAAAACATGCACTGGAAACTAGATACAGGAACAGGCAGGAGGGCCCATCTGAAATGTGTTGTCTTTCTGTTGGCGATTTTGTCCTTAGCGAATTCTTCTTCGGTGCTATCAGATGGAGGTACTTTGGCCGGTGCAGACGACACGAACACGGGAAATACTGCAGCAATCGAGGTCGACGATGTGGAGAATGATGTTGGTGATGGGGATGTCATCTATGCTGCCGTTGAGAAGGAAGGCAACGTGGACCCGGTTGACGAGAGGCTACGACTCTTCCAGTACGATCCTGTTGAAGTGAGTACTTCGTGGGTACACTCGCATATATATAAATATAAACATGTATTTAGATAAAGTGAGTCATTAGGTATACATGGTCATTAGCAGGACATTTTCTTGTCCTTTTGACGATTGAACAATAGATTTACTTCACTTTACGTTCGTTTGCAGGCAGAGGAAATTTTAAGGCCTCCCATAACCGATAGGTTTAATAATTAATCAATAGTTTAATTAGTTATATCGTTTTGAATTTTGGTTAGAGTTAGGGTTAGGTTTAGGGTAATATACCAGTTTGTATGATTCCAGTTAATGTACCATTTATGGCTATGTATATGTATAGGTGTCCTGTTAATTCAACGTGTAGGGTTTAAGTATATACATATAAATTCCTTTTCATTTTTTAATCAAAGAGGCATTTAAATCTTGTTTGTTTATCACCCTAATTCATGTGAATGTTTGCTTGGTTAGAAATTGTATTTTTAAAGTTAATTGACACCGAAAATATATGGATTGATACAATGACGTATAATTTGATATATTTTCATTACGCTGGTACACAATATTATACTATTTCGACATTAACATAATTGAAGTAACGGTATAGAGTCAGTCACGAATCCCTTATACATAACGCCTCATAGTCGTATTTAATTTAATTGAATTTAAACCGTACCATATGGGTTAGTACACTGCAATCTGTTTATTTGGTTGTTCGTGTTCAGTTTTGGCTGTGGTTGTGTTTTTTGGTTTATTTTAGTATTTATCTGCAGGCTATAACGAATAAATTAACCTCTTAGTCTCTTATTAGTCTCTTATCCATGATCGGAGCTCCTAGAAAGACATGTGATGAATAATGAATAATAGAGATTCATTGATCAACTTGTCATTGACATGATCCGTTCATAGACGACGACAAAAAATAACCACCAAGTCTCATTATTCAGAAACTCTTTTCAGACTCATTCCCAATTCGTCATAAATTAATTGTCCAGTTGCTTTTTTGTTTTCCTAATAGATGAGCTATTCGGTTTTCATGTTTTTTCCTCACTCTTCATTTCAGCAGATTTGTGACACATCTAGTTCTCAATATATATATATTGCCGCTCCATTAAAAATGACTTTAAATGGCTGACATATGTTCGTTAGACACCGGTGAAGAAATCAGAGTCATATGCAAGGTTTATTTTGTAAGGTTTTCTCTTAGAATATTAAAGCCTCTCATCATGATATAAATAACTTCATCCAGACTCCACTACAAATGATGTATTAACGTTTTCAACACCTGCCATTGATGATAACAATGATATTGATGATGATTATCATACAAATTATTATAACTGCACCAACAACAGCAAAAATATCAAAATGATGATGAAACTAATGATTATGATAATAATAAATAACAAAATAATATATAATAATAATAACGTTAAAGTGATAGACACTGCACTGGTAGGTTTGCTAGTAATCTTTCCAGTAGAGTAGAAGATCATACACCTGCGATAACTGCGTTAGGTCTGACAAAGCATTCTTGAAGTGTGGGTGCCACAAGGTGTCATGTTAGGTCCGCTGTTATTTCCTATATTCAATTGATATTTGTATTGTATCAAATATTTTAAAATACGTATAGTTTGCTGACGACACTAGTGTTTTCTTATTTCATCTTGATATTCATATCCTCGAAAACGACATCAATATTTAAATTAGCTGAACGGTTTAGAAATGATATGCCGTCTCTCAACGTGCGTAATACTCCTATGGTTTAAAGTAACGCATTAAAGGAATGAAAAACTTGAACGATGTTTTTCTGCGTTTACATTAATGTAATGAGCATCTCACCTGGAGTGATCATCTGAAAACAGAGGGCGTCAACATCTCGAAATATCTTGACATATTATATGGGGTGAAATGTCTTTTACCTGACAAAGTAATATTCATATTGTTCAATGCCTTCATTCTAGCCTACATTCCATTGTGTAGGGTTCTTTGGGGCAACATTAACATAAAATTACAAATAGTATTCTATTGTTGCAAAAGAACACATTATTGTGATGGAGTTGTTTTTTCGTCATGTTTCCATTTTAAACATACACAAGGGAAAATGAGGTTATGAATATAGCAGCCTATACATACCTGTGAAGCTAGATAATTAATACTTTGTCATGCTGCCACAAGTATTCAATACTAATATCTGTTAATGAGAATGTTTCGTTGGTTTCATTTGAAGAATAAATAAATTTGATTGTTAGGTGTGGAAATGTTTTAAGTCTTAGACTTATATTGCCAAACCTATGCATTTCTCTCCATGTATTATTACTCTGAATGTATTTTGATTGTAACTACTTTTTAAAGTCTGCTGCTATTATTTGTTTAATATCATGTTGATCATAGCAAGTTATGTAATAAAATATGCACACATGAATAATGAATGAATAAATGAATAAATAGATAAATAAATGATTAATTAGAAAATGGATAAATGTATAACACTTATAACAACAACAAAACAACAACAATAATTGTAAAGATTACGATGATAATAAAGATATTGATACAATGTATTACGTCAAACAATTTTAAATACCAAAAACCATATTAGATTTAGTATATGGAGATATATTAAATAATTGGAATTATATCATATGGTATGTATCTTTATCTTTCATGCTATTTAGGTTGGACACATAAGATATGTCGAAATTTCTCCGGGAAGATATGTCCAGCTGAAAACCATTGCCGTTAGACCACCAGCTTTCGGTAATAGCGCCCAGATAAAACTAACGCTTGTATAATAAGAAAGTCAATATAATAATTGTAAGTTCATGAATAAAAAAAAAATTACAAAAATAAAATCGTCATGGGGATTCAAATGAAGAAAAAAAATCCCAATGGAGGAGACACACTTTTATTTATCAAAACAACTTTGATATGAATATAATGTCTATAATCAGTACAAGCCAGCTTTTAGCGCTTAAATTTATTACATTTTTCCCTCATTTTCTCTGTAGCTAGTTCAAACATTGCTTCTTTAGAGTAATCATTTTCCAAATGGTTAATTATTTATTTACTATTTATTTCTAAAATTTAGCAGTAAATGATGCCTTACACTATTCATGAAATACCAACATAATATCGCTCTCCTTGTATAAGTTTGCATTTTAGTATCAATTTTGTTTTAGCTGGTTTTTATTTCTTTTAGAACGCCTTAAATACTTTGTATGATATTTCTTTTATTAACTTCAAGTATCTTGACGGGAGCTTACTCTTTTCTTCAGTATTGAGTTAAGATATGCAATTGCAATTAATGACAGTGATAACCATGATTACAATGTAAAACGCATAGAAATGTTATTTTAAACGCTTTACAGAAATGAACATTATTATTATTACCAATTTACTATCATTATCAATATCTCTTCCCATCAGAAATTTCTAATTTCCTAACACCAGAGGAATGCGCAAGGATCAAAGAGCTAGCTCTAGAAGCTGGACTATTCACCAGTGCAACATTGCCCATGGCCTTATCACAAAGCGGTATTGATGAAACCAAGGTCGTTTATAACGCCACGGAGTGGGAACAGAAGTTCGCCGAATGCGACAACAACACCGACGAAATACTAGACTTCACAGAAGTACTAAACTGTCTTCCAGGGCTCCAAGAAGGCGACATAGTTCCTCCAGCCATCCTGGCCGATTTGTACATGCAGCTGAAGCTGGACCTGAACTCCAATGGATTCATTGATGCAAAAGAACTCTGGTTGATCCATCTAGAGAACAAAACTATTGAGATCGAGGAATGGCTTTCCCGCTGGCGAGGAGGAGAGATGCCCAAAGTGACAGGACGGGGACGCGGCCGAATCAGCGAGCAGGCTTGGATTAACTGGAGCCGTTTTACAGATCCTACCATAAAGAAAATCCGAGATAGGTAATTCAAGCTATCGTTGATGCATTTTGGGGTTTTCAAATTTCCGGGCGCCGATCCTCAAAACATATCTGCCTTTCCAAATAATATCTCTTTGTTGACCGTTAAACTGATTTTGAACTCTTTACGACCATATCGTGTAAGATGATAGACCCCATTGTGCATTCACATACATCTCCAAAACGTGGATAAATATTCATTGATGTAGGGCGGTCCTTTCTACTTGCAGGAGACTATCGTATTATTGATTGCATTTCAAATAGGTCCTACGCCTCATTGGTCCCAAATGTCCTATCTCTCACTGGTCTTTTGTCCCAATCGTCCCAACTCCAAAAACGTCCTACCTCCCAAACCGTATACATGTATTCATATTGATACAATACAATAGAATCCTTCATTTCTTACTTAACGTTTTTGTTCTTCTTTTGATTATTATCCGCTTTCTGATAGGGTAACAGCGCTCACGAAGCTTGATCAAAATATTGTATTTTCGAGTGAAAGCCTACAGGTTTGAGACATATCATGATTCGTTTTTATTCTCCTCACGGCACTGGGCGGATTTATTGGTCTTTCTTGTTCTTCTCACTTTCTGCATGATAAAAGTATTGGGGATTAGTTCGGTTTTTCCCCCCCTTTTTTTAAAACGATAACTGAAGTGTGAGGTTAAATAAAGCAAGAATCATTAAATCATCATTTTGCCTTTGAACTGCAAACTGTAAAAGAATTGCAAAACATTACTTTAAACAAAAAATAGGTCCTACGCCTCATTGGTCCCACACGTCCTATCTCGCACTGGTCGTTTGTCCCAATCGTCCCAACTCCGAAAACGTCCTACCTCCCAAACCGTATACATGTATTCATATTGATACATTACAATAGAATCCTTCATTCTTTTTTTATTTTTGTTTTACTGTGGTTAAACAAAGCAAGAATCATGAAATCATCATTCTGCCTTTGAACTGCAAATTGTAAAAGAATTGCAAATAAAAATTTAAAACAAACTAAAAAACTAAACTAAATAAAAGTACCGAACCGAAAATGTTTACCAGGAGGTAATAAGACTTCATATTTTTCATTTACAGGTATGTCCAAAAAAAAAGAGGAAGGTACTCACCCTTAATCCGGCTTTCCTCTATAATTTTACATTTTCTATCAAACTGATGAACAAGATTTATCATTCACTGTTTTTGTTTTTCCTTTTTTTAATTGGTTTAAACATCCTGTGTGCGCGTTTGTGGGCGTTAGTGGGTGCGTGTGTGTGTCGTACTTATATCTAATATGACTTCAAACAGTTACAAACGAGGTGCATGAGTTATGCATAGTATTCCATCGTTAAGAAGGGTGGTGGATTGTAATTTGTTCACTTTCTCATCTTTCTTTATGTCAGAATGGAAGATATGAGACATGTCCAATGCAAAGGATCGCGCTTTAAATGCTATCATATTCAAAATATGATTTTAGAAAGACCAAATTATGTATTATGCCTCTTCTTCTTTCTTTCACAATGTCTGGCTTGATGAGTTGTTGACTAGGAGTTGCTTTTGGAATTTCTGCTTAAGGAAACATTAGAATTTCGCTTTCTCTCATTCACGAAATGGCTGTGTCATTCATGATGTTGCTCCAGCATGAATGAGGCTTGTCTGCTGGAAGAGTAAATTGCTTGACTTTTACCATGATCGAGAGATATACCCGTCATGATTTCAGAGGGGTTGGATAGGTAGCCCGCAAGGTATGACGCTTCCATATATCATATTATTATATTATTAATTTCCATTATTATCATAACTCATTTATTTCAGGAAAGAAAGAAAGATAACCTACAGTCCTTCTCAGGACTCCCCAATCCTCCCGCTCTCTCACATGGTGCAAACGTATAAGCTTACTGTATGTTAATGTTATTGTTATTATCATTAATATTATTAATATTTTAATTCCAGGTAGTTCGTTACTACCCTGGTGGACACTATCATGCACATTGGGATAGTGAAAAGGTAGAGGCGGACATACCCTGCGGTCACACTTACCAAAGCTCAAATTCGAATGTTCGACTTAGAATTTGCAGGTAGGCATATATATCAAATAAAAATATATTTCATTGATAAAAGGGAGGTACTCATTTTTAAAAAGGTTTATAATTACGAAACACACAATTTCCGTACATGAGTGTTCATACTTCGGGAAATAAAATAGAGCTCTTAATTACGACCGTTATTCCGAAAATTCGTTTATCCGAAGGTTCTTGTTTCCAAAAAAGTATACAAGGTTCTAAGCCATTTTCGGAATCATGAACTTTATTTCGTTTTCGGCTGTTGAAGCAATGTGGTTTTTAAATGCCTTTCCAATATATTCAACTTTGCCTGATTTGTTTGATTTTTTTTTTTTGGCACTGTTCGATTGCAGGTGTGCAACTTGTGATTACTTAAATCTGTAAACGCCCTGTGCATTAAATACCCGAAACACTTTACACCGAGTAATGTTTAACATCTTCAGTAGCCTCAAGTAAATGTGGAAACTCCTAAAAATATCATAGCACTTACGTACATATAATTGGTAACATGTTAAGTTTAAACGTAATGATTAGGCAAACAAGAATATTTACGATATCATTATGCCTTCTCCACAAACTACAGAATATAGTTTGTGCATTCTTTGTCTCGATCAAGAAAAAATGTTTTCACACTATTGATTAAGGGGGCGTGGTGTGTTTTCATTAAAATGAAAAAATTCAAATAAAATATAATGAAAGTGACACAATTGATAACATTGGTAATCAGGTTGTTGTAATATTTTTTTCTTCCAGATTTATTACCATTTTGTATTATCTACAATATGTGGAAGGTGGAGGTGAAACAGCTTTCCCTTTGGCTGAGTTTGAGAACGTCTCTAAAGAAGTATAGTATTCCAATTTCTTGCCTCTTTGGTACACGTCATACAGAGAGTCTTGTGGGGGCTGAGGATAAAAGTTAGAGGAGGGGTGGGGTAGGGAAGAACATGGGGCTTAATAAACTACGTTTGAATGTAATAATCTGTAAATGTACTTGGGACAAACTCTATGGGTTATTTTCCATGTAGTCTGTAGGCACAGAATCCAATTTTAATTAAATTCCTAAAGCTTTGAGCGTAGCCTATCTGTGTAAATCCCTGGCTGTATCAGACCCTATATGCAGTATATGCTGTCAGCCTAGTCTCACTGTGCAGACAATGTTACGCGTAGCGAATTTTAAGAGTTTGTGCATGCAAACTAGTTTTCATGGGTGGAAATCCCGGGGGAGGGGGCGCTTCCCCCATGCTTAGTACGCCAAGAATAAATTACTCAAAAGCCCAGATTGCAATATAATTGAAAGTGAAACAAAGTATGTTAATTGTCGATTTGCGTGTAACAGACTGATGTAGTACAATTATTCAGTACTTTCTTCTACTTTGTACATGACTGAAGTCTAATGTAAGTACCTTTTATAAACGAATATGAAATTCGGCCCACAAGCAGCAAATGATATTCTAAATCGATAAATGAATGACAAATGAATAAAATGGGATATCAAAACGTGATGTTTGCTCTGTACAGAATTTGAAGTACATCAATGTGTTCCCTCCACGTTGTATCGTTTAAGGCCAATTAGCAATTTCCATAAAGTTTTATAGTGAAGTGTACTAACATTTTTGTTGACTTTTCTTTCTGTGCTATCGTGTAGTTAAGGGGTATCTCACACAAATTATGCTGTTTAGGATTTACGTCTCATTTTCTGTGTTTTAACTGGAATGCTTTTGAAATTGTCTATTTTGATGTTTGTTTACATCGATTACCTGAAAATGTGTTTATATAAATAAAATGCAAGAAATGAAATATTATTTTAAAGCAATACTTATCTGATGAACTCTCTGCCCTAGCGTACTGTATACTGCACATCACCATCTCTTGGTCAACTTGCCAATAGTGTGAAACCCAATACCTCATTTTCACTTCACAGACAGAGGACTTGGAACCTTGGAGCCAGAACCACCAGCCCAGCGTGTTACTGGACCCTACTGCTACAGCTGGCCTGAGAGGGCGCTAGATGGATCTTGTTGTCTTTGTTGTTGTTTTGTTTAACACTAGTGCTTTCAATACAGTGTGGCTTTAAATTGAATTGAATTGGAATCAATTCCATGGTATGATGAAAAAAGAGATGTCTACGCAAGCGATATGCAATTTAATATTTTGTTCTTCTTTCTATCCAGTACCTCGACAATTTTGATTATGACTACGTTGACCTGACGCACAACTGCCTCAAAAATTTGAACGTCAAACCGGAGTATGGGAAGGCAATCATGTGGTATAATCATTTCATCGACGACGAAACAGGTTAATGCCTTCTACTTCTACTTCTACGACGATACTAGGCAGGATCCATAAGTCAGGATTTAGTGCTGAGGAATAAAATATAAAATATTTTTGTATCTAGTACGTAAATAAGGTTTCAACTTGAAAGCAAACAAGATCGAGCAGTGTTTTCGTGCCATATTACTATAACACCAACTCTGATTTTTGTGTTTGTATGTTTTTTATTTGACTATCTATACAAGTGGTAGAACGATCGCAAATACTTTCAAACAATTAACTTAAAGGACAATCCAACAACCCTTGTAATAAATTGATATGTATGAACAGGGCCATAGCCAGAGTTTGATGTTGGGGGGGGGGGGGG
>BEXV01003391.1:2100-26883 GCA_003118195.1 Hemicentrotus pulcherrimus | reverse complement strand
CCCCCCCCCCCCCCTACTGTCAATGCTTAGGTTGGGTATCGTCTCTAAATACTCACGCCCTTCATGGTGGATGTGACGTCACAAAAGGAACAAAATGGATCGCAAATAATTGGATCACCGTCGATGATGTGTATGAAAGGTAAGCGGAATTATTTATTAAAAGTTAGAAACAGTCTAAAAAACTTAAAATCGTATGAATTTGCATTAATTGGTAACTAGTATGCATGTATTGTGCTAAATAAGCTTTTTCATAAGCATTTTTTTTTTCTGAAGAGGAAGAAAGAAAAATAAGGTTTAGTCTCAAGTCATTTTGATATCCATGTGATCCAAACCGCAGTTTAATAGCTGGATCACGCTTACCTTGCAAAAGAAATTCATTTGTTATTTAAATTTATACGCAAAACTGAAAAGCTAGAAATCATAAAGTTGCACGAATGATAAACTATAAAGAATATTATATGGTAATAATTATACACTCAGCAAAAAAATATATGAAACAATGGACACTCTTTATTGTTCAAATTTTTCATAAAAACCGTCAACGTGGTCAATAAAATACAAGTATATATCAACAGCAATCAAGTTTTGAACTTTCATTCTCAAATGGATGCATTCATCTATTCGTTAGGTCTGATTAAGAAAATTGTTTTAAAAAATAGAGCATTTCGGTATTCAATGTTGAGGAGCTTTATATCCTAATTTGTCAGTTTCTTTCGATGATTATTTTTAGGCAAATGGAATTTCATGCACGTAGATTGCAACCATACGAAGATAATGAAACCGCAGAATCAGAGAACGAAACGGACGTCGATAAGAACGACAATACGGAAGAAGGCGACATCCAAAATGAAGCAGATGATGAAGAAATTGACGATTGGAAGAAGGAGCCCAACAACGATAACATCAATGATCTTACAAACGACAACGCAATCTCTACAGATGAAACAGTTGAGAGCACGCCATCTACTGACAAGACTGAAAGCGATGATCATCTAAAAGGACATATTGAATTATGATTTCAATTGTCAGGTTATAGTGGTAAAATGTTACTGTTAACCATTATCAAGCAAAACGATACTAGGGTGAATTGTGGTTCTGGTTCGTATGTACCTGATACATTTGGTTTATTTTAATTTGCTGTTCGCTTCCATTAACCCGTTTTCTATTTTCGTTGTTGCTGTAATATAACAGCTACATGGTTATTTTGCACATGATTTGTATTTTTTGATTGCTTATTATGGAGTATATTTGTGTGTTAATGGTATATGGTTCTTTTTCTTATGTAGCTCGCATCCATTTGAAGACTTTGAAGTAGATAGAGAATGTACAGTAGGATACTAGAAACGCCTCGGGCTTTATTTCTTTTATAATTTCTCCTTCACCTCGTTCACTTATTTTCCACAGTAGTTGTTGTCATACACATAACGCAATGCTTTGTTATACATACTTTACTGATAAACTAGGTTATCATTATACAGTCAATAAAATTTCCACTCTGATTTCTGAACTTGATTTCCTGTTATAGTAGGTTCTTTTAGAATACTTCACATGCCTGGCGCGAAAGGGCCCAGGAAAATGTTGAACCCTAAAATACTCTATAATTATGGTACAAGGCATTTCTGAATTGGTAAACTGAACATTTATGTGAATTTTTTCGGAAGGAAAATGGGGGGGGGGGGGGGGAGGGCGTGCGCCCCTCACGATCCCTCCACATATCACTATGTTATCGCACCACCTATCTATTGAATCTTTGGATATTAAGCAGTTGTGCTCGGTGTGTTGTATACATGGTGGCGACCGCAGTGGCATAAATGGGATAGTCTATTAGAAGACGAAACTAACTCGAATTACATGACTGTAATAATGTAGAGTACCTTTATGTAGGTACTCTATAATAATGAAGAAAATGGCGCCACCTCTTGGCAAATATTATATTTTGACCATTCCAATACCCCCTCCTACCACTGCTCCTCTCTTCTCTCTCTCTCTCTCTCTCTCTCTCTCTCTATTTCTCTCCCCCCTCTCTCTCTCTTCCTCTACCTCTTCCTCTCTTTCTCTCTCCTCTAAACACAAGTAATGGATGTTCCACCTATCACTATGTTACCGCACCACCTATCTATTCAATCTTTGGATATTTTGAATTCGTTCGATTCGTTGAAAATAAATAAAATAGCAAGATTGACTTCAAATATCATAAAATCACTCATCATATATATTTGTTCTCTGTAATAAATCAATATGTTTTTAGCTAATTATGACTGATAATAAAATGGAATATTAAATTAAGCACGATCTTAATGTGATTATTTACATACTTGATTATGCTTATAAAAAAATATGGAATATTTCATACAGGTAACAATATCAAGAGTTTGTCCAGGATACAAGCCTACTCTGCCTCTGCTTTCTCGTAAGCATTGCACTCATTTTGGACAATTTTTTCAAAGCTTAAAAATAAATAGTTCATTTCATTGGTGGTTTTTTCTAATCGAATTCTACACATTGAATGCTTCCATAAATCTGAATCTTTTATTCTTCTAGAGAATTATCAAAAGTAATTTCCTGAGCCACTCGAGATTTTTTTTCGAAGCAAAATGTGTTTCATCAAGTTATTCGGAGAATAAATATTAAAAGGGTTGGTTACACCATCACCAACAGCCAATTATTACATTATGTCCGTTTTATAGCTGTTGTCACTTCGACCTTTTACAGAAAACACTCGTTGTAAAAAGAAGGAATACTGGTGTAGTCATGACGGGTCGACATGCCCCCTCTACAGGTGCCAGGAGCTATAAGGACAGTTTGGCCAAACAGTTTCTACTTGGTTACATTAACATGGAAAGTGCAGCCTAGTTGGGCAAGTATAAAACGAGAGACTATATGTAGGCCCGTAACACAAAGGTTTGCAATCAATCATGCATAATAGTAATGGTCAATCAAGATCATCGTTTCATTTACATATTCTTAATAAGGCTGACAATTAACCAATCAGAATAGTTTATGTCAAATTTGAAATTTATCGCAAACCTTTGTGTTCAAGAGCTAAACGGGTCCAAACTTTGTGTACAGATGGCTCTGTCCTCCCCATAGAACCCCCCCCCCCGGCCCCAATCAAAAGGGGTGGGGTAAGAAAAACGGGGGAAGAGAGAAGAAAGGGACACGGGGTCTCTCTCTCTCACACACACACACACACACGCACACACACACACACACACCACGCCACTGATACAGCGCACAATCACTGTCTCTGTAGAATTCACCGATGAATATTCTGGCAAGGCATTATAGACAAAACATCTAAAGGCTATTAAAGGTAAAGACCAGTTATGGTCATGCGATTGCATTGTGAAAGAAACGTTGTGGAATCGATCAGAAAAGGTTGATCATCTAGCATCTAGCATCTGCAAGGTTCTGGAATCATCAAAATGATAAGAAATTTGGCCCATTCTTCATAAAGTTACAAGCACTATACACGTACAGAAAGATGTATGTGGGACTACCCTTTATCTCTCACAGACCATGAGAGAAACAAATTTACCAAATATATGAATTAGTAGATGGTTTCTCGGCAAATTTTCATCATCATGTATTAGTCAAAACATATTCTTTCACATGATTGTTAATGGGAGCTTCCATTTCATTTTTTGAAATTGGGGCGTTTCCAATACTGGTCTTTACCTTCAAACACATTACGTCGGAGGTATGGATTACTTTATACCTCAGCATTCCCTTTGTAATCCACTACTCGTATGTGATTGATCATTGCAGCAGTTAAGAGTTGTGGAGACATTGCCATTAAAAAGACAACAACCAAGTTTTGTCTTGTGACTGCTAAAGTTTGAAGAAAATAACCATGAGCTCTTAATATCTACGTCTCGTCATACATTTGCTGAGTACATATAGGCTCTACTGGCTCTTGTTTGTCGTTAGCGTTTTTCCTCGAACTGTATGAGGAAATATTAGCGTTCTTCTCTAACTTTGAAATAGATTGTGATCCATCTGGACTCGTTTCCGTTATTTTATGTGCCCTTGGATTTGAAGGGGCTGGTGTTGCACGAAGGAAGGGTCTCAGTTTGTCCATGTATCGTTGCTGTCTGGAAATAAAATAATAGACATGTTAACGGCACGGGAACTGGATTCAGAGAGAGAGAGAGAGAGAGAGAGAGAGGGGGGGGGACAGGTAATTTAGAAAAGGAGAAAAAGGAGAAGAACAAAAAGAAGAAAAGAGGCAGACAGATAGAAAGAGAGAGAGAGAGAGTGATCAGAAACGACGAACAGAACCAGACGTCATTTACATAAATTACATCAATAATCAATCGCTAGTTACATTGGTTACCAAAGGCAATAGTCAAACAATAAAGTCCAACAAACTTTTGGCAAAGATATATCCAGTGTCACGGGTTCGAATTATTATCCGAATATCTGTTCATGCTATAACTTAAGCCCATCATCAGCAATGGAAGCTTTTCATTTCCCGCTAACCTCGGAATTCTTGAATTATGGATCCTGTTATGTTTATATTTCCTTCCTGCCCACGGAATTGAAACAGTCATAATCCCCCATGATCCCTGATCATGTTTAGACAAGGAAAACATGTTCAAAGTATCAGAAAACAATGAAATAAGCTTGGTATTTAGTATTTGATAAAAGTGCATTGAAGGGTTCATTGTCGTGGCATAGTTACCTGGCGTAGACGTCATCGACTGAGATCCAGTTGTTGGCTATCCATTTGACCCCGCGAATGACTTCACAACCTCCGTGGAGCGAGTGACCTCTACTTGTCCCTAGCCAACCTAGTTTAGAAAGATATATAGTGGACTGAAATGGGTTTTGATTGGAGGAGCAATTGGTAGTCGTAATGGAGGAAAGATAATTGACCTTTCTCCGATCGTTGTTATAATTTGATGAGGTTTGTCAAGAAACAATGATTGCTTTGAAAGAGTTTTTAGGATTTTTTTGTTGTCATTTTAAAAAATATATATTTCATTTTCAAGTGGGAAGCTGGATAGATAAGGCATAAATAATGTATGCCAGGAAACTGGACGTATTCATAGCTTGAGACCTAATTCGAAGATTCTCACAAAAATAATACGGTTATAATAATCATTTCATAGGCCTAATTTTATGATTTTTCGAAAGCGGCAATATGTTTGATCTGCTTAGGTAAAGGGGTATTCTTGAAGCGAGTTGGTAAACAAACGATTTTGTGTAGTTTTCACCTCACGATACTCAATTGTATGTGACGCGGCTTCGTAATGATAAAATGAATTATTGGTAAATATTAGGATAGAACTAGAAATACATTTAGGTACAAATATATGGACGAACTCTCAAAATTGAACCATTTTCAAAACAAATTGGAAGAATGTTTTAAAGACCAATTTATACCACGGACACGGAAACGTTAGGGGAGGCAGAAGGCCCCTTGCCCCATTGAGTAGGATGATGATGTTTATAGTTACCTGTTTCAGGATCTAGGTTATGGTTATACCACATGATTGCTTTCCCGCGCTCTGCCTTGACAACTAGACTGCTATCATGGCAATGATCAGTCAAGTCCGTGTAGTCATACTGGAGTTTCCTCTCATACTGGAGTTCAAAGGTCAAAGAGGGTAAGGGGAAGGTTAGAAATAAAAATCACTCGAAAATTATGTTATGGAAAAAAATTAGCGCATTTGTAAATACAAACACAAGAGGGAATTTATTTTCTATAGTATTTATTTTGTTGATGTATTCCGTACATTTTAATTACCAACTAAACACAACAATGTCTAATTGAAGTTATTACCGCATACACAATATTGTCATTCATGTTGCATACAATTTCAGTACGCCTTGACTGTTTTACATCGTTTACTTTATAATTGTCAAAGTCTGTGTTATGATGTGTTTGCTTGGGACACCCCAACTATTAGTCTCAACTCTAAATCATGTAGAAAATAGAAGGAAACATTTTCAGAAAAATAGAGGTTTTCCGTTCTCTCCATGTGGCTACCAATACCGGCAACTAGATCGCACAGACCTTCGTGAAGTCAACCCAAGGGCAATGTAATAGCCTATTGTATCGCCTGGTGAAATTATATTCGAATTACGTAAAAATATTCAAGAGATGACGGAAAAGACTATAGGAATTGCCTTCAGTTGACTTATAAAGGGTTATATGTGATCATGTTTGTCGCAGATTGTACACGCCCCATTTCACAAAACTTTCATCAGTGACAAATGAAAGATTTTGTTATAAGCTATTGAAATCCTTGCTTCTAATTGGTTAGAAGCAGATTTGTCAATGATTTTTGTCATTTGCCATTGAAAACAGGCTTTATGAAGCAGGTCCCTGGTGTAATTGGTTAAAGATGAAGTTGAGTAGTGGTCATGCGAATGCATTGTGAAAGAAACGGTGTGGAATCGACCAGAAAAGGTTGATCACCTAGCATATAAGAATTTGTGTGTATTGCAAGGTTCTGGAATCATCAAAATGATAAGAAATTTGGTAAAGTTACAAACGCTGTACACAGAAAGATGTATATGGGACTACACGAACACGTGGCGAAAAAAAACCTCCCCCCGAGTTTTACGATAAACATTACATATTTAGAATATCCAAGGCATTTGAAGAGCCATGCTTTTCAGGGAACTTGTCTTATCTGATGTTCTTCCACACTTGCATTATAACAAATGATAAAGTTCACGAATTATTTTTCACCTCTTCCCAGAACTTAACCTTCTCTTTAACCTTGGATAGCTTAAATTAGCGAAATGTAGTGGCACGGAAAGACACCACGAGGACACAAAATGCATAATACTGAGTAATGTTTGTTAATTATAAGTTCTTTTTTTTACATATCTGCGTACACATTTCAGCCTCATCAAGATAATATACATCGAAATAAAATACAAATGTATCTACTAGCTTCATTTTTCATGAAATGACCTAATATACCTCTAGTGGATTTAATAATAATTTTCAAAAATTAAACAGTTTGTGTCCGGACGTGTCAGTTCTTACCACTACATTTAAATCCCCTCTAATGTTGACGTAATTTATGTAAATGACGTCTGGTTTTGTTCGTCGTACCTGATCACTCTCTCCCTACAAATTCGCCAGGAATTTCATGGCAAATTTCCCTTAAATTGTATGATAATGTGAAAGAGGATGTAATTTAAGACACATTTCTGCGACAAATGTGTTTGAAAACAAATGTTGATAATTTGGGTTGTACGCAGTTGTATTTTTCAGTTGAAGGCAGATACCCTAAATTTTGTTTTGAAAATCCTTGCAGAAATGTGGCTTAAATGACATCCTCTTTTACATCATCATTAGTTTAAGTGAAAATTTGCCATCACAATTTTGGGGCCATCAACACTTTGAAGGAGCTTTAATATTGAGAGTAAAATCTTAACACAAATACAAGTACCTCTGGAGAGCCTGGATCCATGTCCGCGAAAGGAAATGCCGTCTCTCCTCCTTTATCTACGTCATTCAAATAGTACAGTATTGTAATCATCCTGTAAAAAAGGACAAAAACTTAATTTATGAATAAATCAATACTCTCACACATTATCTTAATAATATAAAATTGCCAAAATTTAAGAAATGCGGCAGAATTTTGCCCGACTCAGAGGTTTTCGAATAAATTATTACTTTTAGGCGTCTCTGTTCTTCATATCATCAAACAGTAAAAAAAAAAANGTTGAAGATTCGACGAGCGTTATTGTCATCGGTTTATTATTTATCATACTGGACATAATTTTCCTGCTACTAGAGTAAAGGCGAAATCTAATTTTAACTCATGCCTAGGCCAGCCTGTATTGTATTTCATATTGATCTTATGATCTTATAAGAACTATAATAAAATAAAATCAAATGTCTTGGTCATTATAGATTAATTAAATACCAAAAACAACTTGACTCTGCACCGACTTATTTTCGAACCCTGGACCTACGGAATCTCAACTGCGCCTCCAAGTCACACTACATCATGAATTCATTAATACAAATCATTAATAGAGTTGCCCTTTGATAGAGGAAGGGAAAGGGGATCGTCTCTCCCCGCGCCCAGACAAACCTGCAATATCGACAACGTTCTTCTTGGAAGGGGGTCTCCTCTGATTGGTTGAAAGTAATGGCTGTATGTCTGCACTCCAAGTCTGACGTCACCTCACTACTGTCGAAGTGGGCGTGGTAATGGCCTCCTGGGCGGTACCGCACTACCTAAAAGAGGAGGGGTGTTGGAGTTAAGCCAATATTATATAGATTTTATCGAGTTTTGCATAGGGCAACTCTGAATAAACATTACATCTAATTATCTAAATACTTCATAATGCAGAGGACTGGATGTGACTCACTTAGAAGTGGTCATGTTAAGTCCACCGCAAATTACACGAGCGTCATGTGATCTGTTTTTCGAAGAAATTGCCATTGTATTAGATAGGAACCCAATAAAACATCGTCTTCCTGATTTAGCTTCTAGATACTGAAAATGATATTAACAACCGTAATTTAAATGCACTGAACTCTTCCAGACAGACTTCCAGATGTATTGGCTTTCAAGAAAGCATCAAATCACTTGAATTTAGATTTTCTTAAATATATAGACTATTAAGATCTTCGGTCATTAGATATTTATTACATGATTGCAAATTCTTCCAAAATCAGATCGTAGTTGGATCGTACAGTGTAATTCCTTGGTCACATATAAACCGGGCCCCGTACGATTTTCCCTACCCGGCGGCTTGCCGTGGATTTAGAGATCGTACGGAAACCGTCCGATTTTCATTTCTACGGCATGTGTGGTCACATATTCTGTGGCGCCCGGGAGGTGACCGGAGAAAATTGTTCGAGTGAAATGCAAGGCGCCCGTAAGGGTGCCGGCAGGGTGCCGGCCGAGTGCCGACCGGTTACCTTACGGGCTCCGTCCGATGAGCAGGTGTACCGATGGCACCCGGAAGGTGCCCTGCCGTGGTCCGGCCGGGTGCCGTGCGGTGTACTGAACTACAGAGCGAGTCAGAAAATGTCCCACTTTTTAAAAGTTGTATTGTTTGAAGTATGAATATTCAATCATGGGTTTCATGATATATATTGATAGAATTATCCTCCCAGTACATTTAGGTACCATTTTCATGTGAATCTCTGCCTGCATCACTGAATCAAATATATCCAAAAATGGACACTAAATTCTAAATTTTAATTGAATTGAAATTAAATATCAGACAATCTTTACAAGACTGCCATATCTCACTTGCGCCAAGTTACTGGGTGAGGAATAAAACAGTGCATTGAACGAAGGCAGTCAGACATGCGCACACGCACACACACCCACACCCACACACGCAAACGCATGCACACACACTTGCGTGTGCGTGTGTTTATGTTTTTTGTCTGTCTGGCTTATTGGATAATTGAAAAAAATTGGCTGTCTTTGTTCAAAACATTATTTTATTCCTCACCTAGCAACTTGGCGCAAGTGAGATATGGCAGTCTTGTAAAGATTGTCTGATGTTCAGTCATGCATGCAGAGATTCAAATGAAAATGGTACCTAAATGTACTGGGAGGATAACTCTATCAAGACATAACACGAAACTCATGATTAAATATTCATACTTCAAACAATATATATTTTAAAAAGTGGGACATTTTTTCTGACTCACTGTGTAGGTGTCCTATGGTATCCGCATGTCCTGTATTTAAAACTGCGTTGTACGTTTCGAGATACCGCCGTGAGGGACCCGCACGGGCAATATTAAATGGCCCCCGGACGGCAGACGCCTATTGTTGTGCATATCACCCTTGAGCACTGCAAGGCGCCCGTGAAGATTTTTTATGAGAATTGATCCCCAAAATCGTGAGGGCCCCGTCCTGGCACCGTCCGGAGCCCGCAAGGGACCCGTAAGGTGCCATACGGGCCCTTTACGGGCTTTCTACGGCCTAACGGTCAGATAAAAACGCCGGGAGAATTGGGAGCAGCCAACTCAGCACCACGGCGCCCGTACGGCTTCAAAAACTGTCCCGGCGCCCGTACGGCTTCAAAAACTGTCCCGGCGCCCGTAGGAACTTTACGGCAACCGGCCGGACACCGGCCGGAAATTCCCAAAATGTCTGTTTTTACTCGCCGTACGGGCCCCGGAGTGTATATGTGAAAGCCCCATAAGGTTGGCTGTAGGATCACTGCTTTAATTGAATCCGCTCGAGAATTCACTCGAAAGTAGTGGTTTGATAAATCTTATCAGAGTGTTTCCACTCATGTGGATTTACAATCTAAACAACTATTACGACTCCTCAAAAAGTGAACTTTTACTCCTTTTATAATTTAGAGAGTACACTTTTATAATAGTGAATAAGATATGTAATGGGTCAATCTCTTTCTTTAATAATTGAATTTAATTGAATTTATTGAACCATATCTTTCATGTGAAAGCAAAACATACTCTAAAAATGGAATAATTAAAAATACTTACAAATTCAAACCAAATACATCGTCAGGACGCATACTAATAAATTATTTTTCAAAAAATCAAAATGTATGGTTAAGGAGGATCTACACTGTTGGTCATAATGGTGGAATAATTATTTTTACCCCAATTTATTGAATGATTTTGACAATGATTTATTCTTAATAGATCTAGATAATAGTATATATTCTCAAATTTTATTGATTGACAATATTGGGGAGTGTTTGTTTTGCGTGACTGATAAAGCATGTGTGTGCTACTATGCTAATCACATAGGGGACCTACGTCTTTAAGTCATAACTGACAGTTATGGGGAGTAATGCCTCATTAAAGGGCACTAATATAGCACATTGACACGGTTTTGATCCTCGGGGCTCACAGTATAAACAAGCCAATGAATCATGACTGTACGCAGCGGGCGATAGGGTACGTCGACGCCCCCACAAAAAAAAAAAAGCAATACATTTTCAGTAATTCATTGCATTTGTCCCGACCCCAAGCATAACAAAAATCGTTTATGTGGGCATGCCTTGAACCATAATGCATGGCCCTACAGATGAATTTTTCCTGTCGATCAATAAAATCTGAGAATGTATACTATTATCTAGATCTATTAGGATTAAATCATTTTCAAAATCATTCAATAAATTGGGGTAAAAATAATTATTCCACAATTATGACCAACAGTGTATTTTGTTTAGAGAACCTATGATACTATGCTATCCTTAATATACTTTTGAGTAGTGCCCCTACATGGGGAGAAGGCACTTAGGAGAAAACATAGAAATTTTGGATTTTTTTTTTTATCTGCGACTATACGTCCCAATCCACTGACCAAACTGCTAATTGGAGACTCACAGACACATTTTTAACCTCAATTTCAATGATCATTATTCTTATCAAAAGGGAATACTCATTAAAATCTTGTTTGATTTTCCAAAGTGTTCAAGATGTTGATTGAGTTTCACGTTTATCACGCGGAAGGGTTCCTCATTACTCTTGATATTTCTGTAAAGGACTTATAAAACAACACAGCCAGCCTCCCACGCAAGAAACACCCTTTTGGCATGTATTGGACATATCAAGAATACAACTATTTTTTTTCTTCAATCTGATTTATGGATAAACACCGAATATTTAACAGATTCTTTTGAAAGCGCGCCTACAGTTCGAATTCCAATTGATACATCTGACCCTTGATAATTATATCAAGCCTCGGATTTCCCGACTGCTCCCTTCTGAAAATAAACAAAGAATGAACTATATCTCTTCTTCTCCATTTCTATGACGTGATAGGTTACATAGTGCAGTCCTTTATCATCCATCTTTCTGGTGAAAATATTTTCGATTTCATTTTGACGTTTGCAATTGAACAAGGCGTGAAGACCACTCAGTGAATGAAATGAATTTGATTGTAACCACACTCGACAGGTAGATCCGGAGGAAAATAAATTCCGAGATACTTATATTGTATTTTCTGTGTTGTTACATTACGAACAGGTTGATTTTCTTCTTATGAAAAAAAAAATGCGACATCGCACCAACGGCTTGTCGCATTCCTGACATTTTATCAAATCAATTTCAGCCGAATTCTAGACTGGGGAATATTTTCCTCTTTCTTTGTTCTTGATGAGAATTACATTTTGTTGATTGTCCGCCAAAATTTTTTGTAGTTAAAACTTATTCCAATGTTAACTTTAGGTCGGAAATGGAGCATTTTTTCACAACGACAAAATCGCAGTCGCTTTGGCATTGAGCCGAAAGGAACCGAGTAATAATGTCTGTGTGTAGTTATTCTATTTAGCAAAAGTACAAGGGGACAATTTGAAACGAGCTGCAAAAGGTTTGACCCGCTGTTAAAGTAACGACGTCATACTTATGGTCATCAAAATTACACATAAAAAGTTATGCTCCTCGGTACCAGAATGTGATCAGAATACAAATTTGTTGTTTTCATCTTAATTGACACTGTGTCAATTTTCATGAAAACGTCAAATTTTTATCTACAAAAATGTTTTAAAAATAAAGCATACAAGTATACTTGTGTAGGAAAAACACATATGAGGACATAATAGTCACGCCGAAAAAGTAGAATATATAAAGAAAAGAAAGATATTTATTAATCGGCAATTAAGTTGGCTAATCATTTAGTAGCTATCTGACTTGACAATATATAATATTATGAGCATGGAAATTCATGCTATAATTTCAAAAGAGTTAATAATTATAGGTAGCGATAGCGACAAGCAATCAACTGGCCCGTATTCGACTAAGGCCTTAAACCCGACGCAGGGCTTGGCCTTTTTTCCTCCAAAATCGGATACTAAGATTTAAAATTGGTTTTCGTAGAAGGAGAAAATGAGACAAACTGATCAGTGAAAATTTGAGCATCAACCAATAAAAGATAAAAAAGTAATGACTTGCTTAAAGTTGCAATCAATCAAGCACAAATTGGCAACCCCCGTGACGTGTTTTGCGAGCTCCTCTCCCATTTGCTCTCTATTTACATGTGTATATCTTATTTCTCAATATTATATATTTCCCTTAAGAAAATTTTCAATCACACTTGGACCCTTAATATAATTATTGCTAATATATTTGCATACAACCCCTGTATGAAACAAATCTACTCCGACATTAATAACTAAGAAAATAAAAGTTTATCAAATTTTCTGTACAGAGCAAATTGGTGAGGAGCACGCATGATACGTAACAGTGTAATACCAATTTGGGTCTCGCTGATGTCATGACACCTTCAAAAATGCATAACTTTCCTATTTTTAATTGGCTTTTGCTTTCACGTAGGCCTACGTGTTTCTTTCATTTATCAGGGTGAACCTGCTCTTAAAACATGATTTGTATACCCAGGGTCGGGTTGAATTAAATCAATCAGAATACGGACCGGTTTTATCAGTGATTATGTACTTTACTATCTTCTGATTCTTCTGAAATAAATGTGTATTACTGTGTGGGCGGCATAATGGATACTTATGTGACACTAACTTGCATCGATTCACTCGTCTGCACGATTTCTGGAGAAAGTCTTGTAAGTGCTATGATCCTGAACATCGTCGGATGTAAAAAGAGGGAAAGAGGGCCATGATAGAAAAATCGGAGAGAGTAAAAAGACAGAATGAAAGGGGGAAATGGAGCGAGAGGGTTTTGGTAAGGGGAGTATGACAGAGAGAGAGAGAGAGAGAGAGGCAGGGGTTGGAGAGACAGACAGAGAGAGAGAGAGAGAGAGAGAGATGGAGGAGAGAGAGAGGACGAAAAGAAGAGAAAGAGGGTTTGGGGACAAGGGTGAATGCAGAGTAAAATCATTAAAAACGTGACAGAAATAGGATGTAATTCTCATTATAGTAAGCAAAGGGTTGACAATACATCACATAAGCATGATTAATATACGTAAAATATTCTCTTGATACTAGACTTGTCTTCAATTGTAGCTTTTTCTATGTACAAATCAATAAGGTTTTGAAATGACCCTATTGTTGTTTCCTTGAAATTCTTTGAGATCGTGCTATAATATGATAATAGTTGTTCACCTAACATTAGACTTGGCTAATAACAAAATTGATTATGGCTTACTTCGATTCATCGGGTCATCGCGTCAGGACGGGTGGTGGCGTTGCCCGACCTTTTGTGAAAACATTTCCATTTATTCACGAAATGTCGAGGGTTACGTTTGTGAAACAAACCTCTCTCCTACACACATGATCTGGTTCAATTTACCCGACACTTTGTAAAAACTCAACGGCAAATCTTCGAAAGATCGCGTCATCTTCTGTGTTCGATTCACTAAAGGTCGTGTAACGCTACCACACACCGGACACAACGATCCAATGATTCGAAGTAAGCATTGGTTTTTATTAAATATACCTGTTTTGAATCTTTTGTAGAGGATGTCCACTAACGGTATTAGAGCTTATCCAAGTCTGATCACTGACTCTTGTCCTTCCTTTCCATTTCTTCACCATTCTCCCTTTCTCCCCTTCTCTCCTCCATCTATCCAACCATTGTCGGATATCCTCGGCAACTCCCGGCACCTCCGATATATGCCACATTTCCTTCGCGTCGAACCGAGCGTCCGAATCGTAGTCGAGCTCTAGATCCCCCATCATTAAATCCAACATGGCGGCTGTCACGTTCTGCCGACGGAGATCAGGAAGACATCGTAAAGCTTCGTCCTGATCGAGCAGGAAATCATTGTCGGTATCGCAAGGTGCTATCTGTTCCTTCCATAATGTATCATTGTAGCCGTGTAAATGAGCGTGTGACATCAACGAGTGCCCGTCATCGTTCGATAGAGAGCCTTTAAAGGCAGTTTTACTGGTTTCGAGTCCGCTCTCCGAAGCAACTCTTTTAATGTAGTTACATTCTCCGTGAGTTAAAAAGTTTGGTATTTCTGAAAATAAATTTTATGAAAATCAGACATCCCTCTCGGATTAATATCTGAAAATAAAACAGTATACAGACCAAAAGAATTATTACGACCACAAAGACTTTCGAGAAGGCAACCTATATAATGCAAATGTTAATAGCTTATTGCGTCACCTTTTAATGGGCGAATATTACAATGGCATACCATGCATTCTGAATGATATTTCTACAGGATATACAAAGGATATTACAAATGCCTTTCTCTCATTTGATTTCTCGAAAATCTTTGCAATCGTGTTATAAAAACTGTACATATTTTTTAGGTAATACAAAATTTCGGTACAATTGGAAAATTGGGTGGATGGTGATTCTTTACAATTTTGATATATTTGGATGCCCCTGTGGATGTATTATAAGCACTAAAAAATGTTGTCCCTAAAACACTTCTGTTTTCGAGAAAAACATAAATATAAACATTTACCGGTAGTCATAAGATAATTAAAGATAAAGTTGAGTTCTGGTCATGGGATTGCATTGTGAAAGAAACAGTGTGGAATCTATCAGAAAAGATTGATCATCTAGTATATAAGTATTCGTGTGTATTGCAAGGTTCCGGATTCATCAAAATGATAAGAAATTTGGCCAAATCTTGGCAAAGTTACAGGCACTATACACATAATTATGTACATGGGACTACACGAGCACATGGCGAAAAAACTCCCCCCCCCCCCGATTTTTACGTATTTTATGTCATATTTAGAATATGAAGGCATTTGAAGGGCCATGCTTTTCAAGGAACATGCTTAATCTGATGTTCTTCCATCCTTGCATAATAACAATGATAACGCTCACAAAATAGTTTTTTACTTCTTCCCAGAACTCAACCCAGTCTCTTTAACATGGCAGGTACATCATGTGCATTTTAGTTCAAAGGATAAACGTCGCATGCTTTAGAAGACCGAACACAGAAGATTGCTGAAGATTGAATAATTCTAAATCTCGATTAAATTTAAAATGCACTACCTTGACTACAGCTGTCAGCTATAATCAGGGGTGGAAATAACATTGGCAATGGAATGTGTTCGCATCATACTTCCATGGAAAAAGTGCGATCTATTGTAGTCAATCTGTCAGATATATCTCTCTCACTGTTATGGCTTGTTATACTCAAGTGGTCAAATGAAATAGACAGGCTGAGGAAAAACATGTTTTTAAAGTCGAGAATGGACATGTTCCATTTTTCCATTTTGAATACTTTCGGGTCTATAACAATCAGGGTTAATTCATACCACTTTATCGAATAATATATACTCTTCGCTGTCATTTCTATGTCGAATGTTTATCCCCTTTCCTGCGCTCTTCACCGCCTCTTTCTCTTTCTCTCTCTCTCTCTCTCTCTTTCTCTCTCTCTCTCTCTCTCTTTCTCTCTCCAATTCTCTTTACTTCTTTTCTGTCTGTATCTCTTTCTTTCTTGAACGAATCCTTCTTTACTCTTTCTCCCTGCGGTATTTATCAGTTTATCACTCCTTCCGTGTTGTTTCTTAGATATTTCTTTCTGTTTTTGTCTTTGTTTGGTATTTCGTGGTACCTTTCTCTTATATATTCGGCATCTCACCCACGCATTACATTCTTCTTGTCTCATGAGCTCTATCTTTCTTTTTCACCATCCCCGCCTCGATCTGAATTCTCAAAGACTTTTTTTGTGGTTTATCTTTTAATCATGTCCTAATTTTCTTTCTTTGTAGCTGGACAAAGAAATCAAACTGCTAAAAACTGTAGTTAAGTTATATTTCAATTAAATAACAGAAACACATGTGTTGATTATTTTCATCACTGTTGTTTAATTAGTTTGTTGGTTTGGTTGTGCGTTAATTTTTTTATGGTGGGGGTCAGCATATGCATCATTATCAACAAGTCTATACCTTTATTCTTCCATCAACATCAAGCTAATATTATTTGTCACACAGGAGCAAAATAATACCATGACATATCACCCTCAATATTCCCTTACTCGTACAGGTAACACCATAATGGGCATGATCGAGTTCGGATCAGGACGAAAAGTTAAATTCTAACAAATGTCCGCTAGAAGGCCAAAGACATATACGTCATATCTCCCTAACACAACATTAAGAAGAAAAAAACACGCTTAAATAATGACAAAATATTGTGTAAAACGGTATGTCGCTCATCTGTATCCCATGCACGCATATGCAGATAGGCCGATGGTTTGGGTGTTTCTTTCCGTTCTTTTGTCTGCTTCTTAGGCTTACGGCATCTGAAATGGGGGTGGGGTTAAGTTGAACTAAGTTTAATGACATTTTTTGCAGGTTAATTTATATGACCTGCTTTTAATACTGTGCGATAAAAATACAATTATATTCATTATCATTCTCGAGCTATTCTCACATGAGATTTGATTCCTTACCAGATCTCAAGCTTACACCTGTTCTGAATGGATTGACGACCTTTCAAGTTTGAAAGTTCAATTGTAATCACTACGGAATACATTCCATTCGTGTCCATTAAATACAAAGTTAAGTGTTGATCATGCGACTATATTGTGACGAAAAAAACAAAGGTTTCTATATGAATTTGTGTATACTGTGACGTTTGGTATGACCGTCAATATTACGAAGTTGAAATTGACTCAATTTATTTGGGAGAAAAACAAATCTATAATCCAAATAGTGTGTATAGGAATATTAATCCACATACACGCGGCACGTTTGGTCAATACTTTTCAGCTATTTGTCGTCATATTTTGTATTTTGTATTTTGAATACGAATAGCATCCCTTTCGGGGGGGGGGGCATGTCTGAACAATAGGTTATCAAATAAATATTCCCGAATAAAGAAGATCACAAATTATTTTTCTTGTAATATAATATATAATAATATCTTATTATATTAGCATGTATTGGTCCAGCTTATTTGTTTCCATACGTAAATATGTGAGGTTTTTTATATCTTTATATAAATATATGAAATACGATATAAATATATCAACGTACTTCACCTCGTCAATAATGAGATGGGTTAACGTTTTGTATTAATGATTCATTGGGGTGCGCTTAATATCAAAGGGTTACTTTGGTTTGCAGCGCTCCGTCATATTTTGATCCGGGGATTAATGCTCCGGGCTTTATTTCGTCAAGGATAGTCATGGCAACGATCAAGGTAAAGCAATTTGGTTCAAGGTAAAGTTTAAGGTTGGGATTACCGTTATGTACAGTGTACGGTCATAGCCTGAAGTCAAGAATTCGGTTGAATGTTTCAATAGGGAGTGGAGAATGTGTATACATTGTGTGCGGTTAAGCCTGAATTCGATGACCGGGGTAATAATATAACATCTGTAAAGCGCTTAGACTTATCGTTGTATCGATGTATTGGGCGCTATATACAAGCGGAATATTATTATTATTATTATGTAGGATATTACTTATTAGCCGCAGAGCAATTGTCACCTGAGTATGTTATGTTTGCATGTACCTTTTCTAATATAGATTAAGGAATGTCTATATTTTAACAGAGGTCAGGGTTGGACAAAGCTTAGACCCATTTTCGATTGAACTTGCGAAGGAGAATAAAGTGGGTCATGTTAACGCCTAAGCTTTACAAGAAGTTTTCCAAAGTAGATCAAAGAAAAGTAAATAGTAGCAGATCAGATGCGGTTTAATTATATTGAGTATAAATTAAGATTTAGCGTATTTAGCGCTGATTGTGGGTAATAGTGAGTATAATGTTACTGATATAACTAAATATGATTTGGTCATAAGACCTTTTCTTCTTCAAATTTAGGCGTACAAGTTTTATCATAGAAAGTGATAATCGTTTTAATGGGTTATGATGTAAAAGAAAGAAAGAGTATCTCACTGGTTATATATTTTTCATTGTAGATATATTTTCAAATGGCAAATGGCAAATCAAATCAAATGGTAAATCAAATCATATCAAATCAAACAAAATAAGCGTTGTGACAGTACTCACCAAATATGGGTGGGTGCATTGCGATTGTTTTCATCTGCACGTATCTGCCTGGCTCAACCTCTACGTATCGCACATGACCGATCTGACAGTCAAAGAAAGATAGTATACAGTGGGCTTTGTTATGACTCCTAAGATGTTTGACTTGTTTCTTTAGATTCGTCCTACGTCAAGAATACTCTCACATTTCTATTAGATAAAAAGGCATTGTTATTCAGAACTTTATGGAAAATACGGAATGGTTATCATCATGCATTGAATTGTAATTTTTTGATAGATAGATCTAGTAAATTCTTACTGCATCTTTTGGAGTATTGTCAAGTTCGTAATTCAACGATTAACAAAATATCATCAACTGCAAATCCAGAACAGCGCATATTTTGTGATGTACTTCGAGAAATTGAGGTGTTATTAACTTTCATACTGTTCAACATAGTGATCGTAGAATGCATGTATCTGTCAGCGACAAAATACATCTATACCTCTCTTTAATTTACAGTTAATGAATATAATAATATAGCACAGCGCTCACAATTATTATAAACACTGTCGGCTTCTAAATGTTTACTAAGTTGATAAGTATAATGTGTTCCCAATGCCGCGCTCAGGGGCGTATTGATAATGAAGGGGCGGCATTTTTTTGCTGGGCATTTATAATTATGTGAGGGTTGTACCCTGAAGTGAATACGCCATTTACGTTATGGATAAAAAAAAAAATGTCCTGAATTGTATGTTATTCAGTAGCTCTTATCGAATCTTAACACAGTGGACTTTTTCGTTGTTTTTGTAGTTGTTTGAAACTTTCTACATGAAAACTATTTTCATGATTGTTTGATTGAAAGGGGGAGGGGGGCGGAGTATTTTTTTTTTTAAAGCAAGATTACAGCTAAAGAGCTGAATTACATGCCGAGTAAAATGCAATGCTGTATACAATTTCATAAACATTCATATGTACAAAATGAACAAGATCGGTTGGCATTCCATGTTCATTGATAATGTTGTCACACCTGAAGGTGACCTTTGAACCCCACGGTGTGTTACATGAGGACAGTGCCACTGATAAGAGAATATATATCACATAACGAAGATGATTGGAATCATTAGACAACAAGGACATTAGGTTGGAGGGTTAAATACAAGGGATGATACCTTGCAGAGAAAGACGATTCAAGGAAGAGAGGTGAACAGAAGCTACCTGGCTGCCATCTACTTCGACAGACAAGATGATTTAGCATTATCGCAATCATGGTTAAGGCCAGAAAATGATTGATAGATAAATGGATAGATACATAGATACGTGTAGATATATATATATAGATATATATGTAGGCAAGTGCAGTAGATAGATATATAAATGGATACAGCGAGAGAGGGAGAGAGAGAGAGAGATAGAGAGAGAGAGAGAGAGAGATTAACCAGAAAGAAAGAATATATATTACGTGCAGATGAAGAGAGAGAGCGGGTAGTGAGGAGAAGAGAGACTGAATGTTATAATAATATACACACACACAATAATTTTGAGACCGTCAGGATGGAGAAGAAAAAAAACACAATAATATGCAATTCAAAATTGTATTCATTTTATACATATTAATGATGATTCTATACCAAAGCGCTTGAATCTATTGACATGACGACATAATTTAGACTCACTTTAACAGGATGATACTGGAATAATTCCATCCTCTCCGGAACATCTCCCATTGGGCTATAATTATGTCCTTCCGTTGAGCATACATCGTCACACGACAGTACATGATTGAAGAAGAATACTCCTGAAAACAATGTCAAAATTAGTTCAGCGTTCAATTCCATGGTTATGGTATCCAATTGAAGAAATGCATTTAAAGATAACACAGTTGAACACGAGTTTGTCTTTGTGAAGAGTACTATGCCGTCCGGGTTACTCATCAACTGTAGCTAGGCATTCCAGGGTGACAAAATGCTACTGATGATAGGAGGGGTTTGCCAACAAAAAAATACATCGTCGAATCGTGTATTCCAGTTTATTCCGAAATGATGTTTAGGATTGATTCCACAGATCTAGGATGGGCGGAGATGTCAATTCGATGATTTGAAATGTTGCCAACAGCAGGTGGGCTTTTGTTGACGTTTGCTGAAAATGAATATAAACACGGCCTACATATATTATTCCTCTGGTCTGGGGCGACTTCCCTATAAATGCTCTGACTGTTGGGAGCAGAGCGATCCACAAAGAGTGAGAGTGAAAGAGAGCTGCGAGTGAAGAGAACCAATTATTTTGAGCAAGTCGATGAATATCCATCGGAGTGAGAGCTAGCTGAGGAGAGATGCGGAGGACGGGAAAACAAATAGAAAGCAGTGTGTATGTGTGCGTGCGTGTGTGTGTGTGTGTGTGTGAGAGAGAGAGAGAGAGAGAGAGAGAGAGAGAGAAAGAAACAGATATGAGAAGAGAGGCTTCGAGAGAAAACAACAGAGATAGACAAGGGGGATAATTATGAAGAGACAACAAATTACTAGCAGATGAGAAAAATCATATTGGTGACAGAAAGGGAGAGAAAGAGGGGGAAAGAGAGAGGGGAGAGACAGAGAGAGAGGGGGAGACAGGGGCATCTTAAAGAGAGAGGGGAAGAGAACTGAAAGAAAAAGAGAAATGTGGCAAGGGTCAAACAGAGAGAGAGAAAGGAAGAGATAGTCAGAGAATGTGAGGGAGTAAATGCCTCAACTTGACTTTGACAGGCGAAGCGCACAGCTGTGTGCTTCTAATTTATTTTCCGTTCGTCAACCCCCTCCCCCCCCCTCCACTCATGCAGCCGACCCACCTCCACTCATTGACCATCAATATAAGCATTGACAGATTCTAGACCAATGACAATAACAGATATAAAACAGTATACTGCTGTGTCATCAATGTATATTATCATATACCTTGACAGTTGTGCCCTTTCATTTTTTAGGATATGTTTTCAGTCGACACTATTGCAGGGTCTCCTTTTAATAATTTATTCGATACAATGTGGGCTACATCAAACAGCGCATGCGAAAATAATGACTATCCGAATCCTATCTGCAACTAAAGTTGTATTGCCATGTGTTTTGTTTGTTTGTTTGCTTGTTTATTTTTTAAATCTGTTTTTCTCTTCTTCTTCTTTCTCTTCTCCTCCTCGACCCTCTTCCTCCGCCTTCTCCTTCTACGGTTCTACCTCCTTATCAGTCGTCCTCTTTTGTAAAGCCCAATAATTCAACGGTAAATATGAAAGGAGTATTCGAATTTGAAATCATATAGTTCACCAGACATCTAACACCTTCTCGACGAGTGTGATCTAGGCCATGCAGAGGCTTGCACTTTTGTATCGTGATCCGAGCAGCATCACAGCATGTATTCCATGATTCATATCATACTGTTAATGGTCAATGGGATACGACACATTATCTTTTGTTGATGCCATGTTTGCGGTGCCTAAAGGCAGGATAAAAACTATTTGATAGAAATTTGATTTTATTCTAGAGAGAGGGGCCTCCTACAGAGCCAAAAGAATGGGCGGCCGGGGTCGTAACCAAAAGTATCATGATTACTAAAGTAGGTTAATGCGACTCCCGAGTGGAAAAAAAAAACATGGAAAGAGATGGAACGAGCAACAAAAGGGAAAATCTAAATCGAAGTCGGTGAACACTTTGAAATGTATTATTGTACAGTCACTTTCTATGCTCATGAAACTATTTGCCTTAGTTTTATTCTCAAAACTCTCCCCTCGTCTCTTTCAACCCCATCCTGCTGATCTCTCTTTGTCATTCACTTCTCATCACTCCACAATAACATGTCCCCTCCCCTTTCTCTATCCCTCCTCCCCTCTCCCTGTCTCTCTCGTCTCGCTCTCCCCCATCTCTCTCTCTCTCCTTCCCCTCTTTTTTTTGGTAATTGTTTATATCTCTCTGTTTCTTTCTCCCTCCCTTTCTCTCTCTCTCTCTCTTTCCCCACTTCCTCCAACATCTGTCTCTTTTTCCCTCTCTCTCTCTCTCTCTCTCTCTCTCTCTCTCTCTCTCTCACTTGCTTTCTACTTCTCTTAACCTTTGTTGTCTTCTTCCAAACCTCTTTTCTCTTTATCTACATTCATCTCGTGCTTCATCTCCTTTTATATTCTTTATTCAAAGCTGTTTTCGTTTATTATATTCCCATGTAAATGAAAAAATGTCTTCAACAATAACCGGACCCCTACCAAGTAGCTCGTATCGGTATAGGACTTAAGACCGCAACGAGAACTCATTTATTAGGCCCCTCACTGAGTTCCATCCCTAGAATTATGGTCCTCCAGCACCGAAACCAATCCTATCTTCGATTTGGTTACATCTCATTGTTGCTTCATAAATACATTTTCGTCATATTAAGCGTAACCAAAATCAAAACCCCGTCTACGTATGAAATGATTAACATGAAACATCGCAGAAATATGAAATTAACCGCACCTTTGAAAAGGTCACATGCAAGCTCTAGACACCTAAAGGTTTATCACAAAGCAATACTGTCATGAAGATATCCGGGACATAATGACTTTGTTGTTCGTGGTGGTTGTAATGGGGTTGTTTTGTTGGTTCAGTTGTTTTTCTTGTCACAGTTCTTTAATAAATTCATTTCTGGAAGTCATTCGCAATCACCATATTGTCATAAACGCCATCAATGTTTCCCCCACCAAAAAAAATTTAACTCACAAAACAAACCACAGTCATACTTGGACAAAGAAATGCTCAATATGATAAACCGTGCAAGATAATTGAACTGATGTTCATCGACACACTTTATTTAACTATACATATTTTTAATTCATTCTTAAATTTATCGAGAAATTATCGCAAAATCAAAATGGAGCATATACATCAGAAACTATTCCTCCTCGTTTAAGAATCCCGTCTTACAATTATAAAATAAATATTCAAAAGTATCAACCATATTCATGAAGTGTTGTGGATATACTGCATATAAACTGATGGGAAGAAATTTTGTTCGGGCAATGATATATACGACTTATTCAGTAAAGAATATTAAAGTATGCTTTACGGTATTTTATACTTTTTTTTGGTGGACGAAAGCAGAACATAAAGTAAAGAAGAAGAGAAAAGGTCAATCTATATTATTGACACCAAAATCATGAAAACAGTGAATGTATCACACTTGTATCGCACGCTCTTCGTGGTCCTAGCAACTCGGCACGTAAGCTCCTCAGATTTTTATATCTATTCGTTTTCCTTTTTTTTCTCAGGCAAACTTTCTCAACTTATCCCTTTTTACTTTATGTCTTTTCATAGATAAACAGATGTACTGTACAAACAAGCGGTGGTACATACATGCATCGCGTTTGACCTTGTAAACAGTGTGATGCACTCTCATACATCAAGCTATTTATCACTAAGAATTATTGTCAACTTATGAGACATTAAACCAAACATCAGAATGAATTATTTTCAGGTTGAGAGATGATGATATTGTTTTTGACTTGACAATGTTTGTGTTGTATGATGTGTAGTGCTCTAGTCTATGTAGACAGAGTGCTAATGGTAAAGATGATGAGGTTTAAGGGATATATCCCCCTGCTCATAGTCTGCACTAACCATGTGACAATGGTGGGTTAGTATAATTATCTGGACGGAGCGGGCGAAATGATGTTCTTCTCTTCTCTATTCTGATTTCTGTTTCCAAATTGAAATAGAGGCGTAATCCTTTTGTTCAGTTTATCTTTGTTGTCGTCTTATAAACAATTTAGCAGAAGCAGTAGTGGTATTAGTATAGTAGTAGTAGTAGTTGTCTTAGTAGTAGTAGTAGTAGTAGTAGTAGTAGTAGTAGTAGTAGTAGTAGTAGTAATATTAGTAGTAATAGTATAGTAGTGGTGTAGTAATGTAGTAGTATGGTAGTAGCAGCAGCAGCAGCAGTAGTAGTAGTAGTAGTACATGTAGTAGTAGTAGTAGTAGTAGTAGTAGTAGTAGTAATAGTAGTA
>BEXV01003389.1:6104-33959 GCA_003118195.1 Hemicentrotus pulcherrimus | reverse complement strand
GGGGGGGGGTAACCCCAAAACCATCCCCCCTGCGTACGCTCCTGCGTACTGTGTAGGAACTCCGCATTGGGTAGCACCACGATGTCCGCTTAGATTTATACCAGTAGCGAAAAAGGTATGATATGTCTTTCTATTCAGCCATCTTAACGTTAACAAGCCTCTTGTTTATATCATTTAGTTATAATGTTTTTTAAATGTTTGTCTCAATGAAAAAATTGATAGAGATAAGAACGAGTGGGGGGAGTGAAGGTCAGTGACCCCCGAAGAGGGAAAATGTTGGTTTTAATGAATGATGGTGATAATAATGATGATCGCGACGATGTAATTTTTTTGTTGTTGGGTATTTAAAATATAGACCACTACTATGTGTATATTAGATATACAACCTTTAAAACTAATAATCGTTCCCTTGAGAAAATTATCTGTCAATATCATCACTATCTGGATTAATAGATCGGAATCAGATACTCCTTTCATGTGGCCAAGGTGGTTTTGTATGCTTGTAGTTTGGGTAATACTCGTCAGATTGGGCTAAGTTTTAATATCTCATTTAACGGGGCTGTGTTAAAATGACAACCTTCTGTCGAAAGAAATACAAAATTCAAGAATGGAAATGCCTTAATGATTCATTCATTAACATCGTACAGCCTTTATCTTACTATTGCCTATATACCTCCCTCATAATCATCTTGAGCTTACATCTTCAATATACAGAGGAGAAACATTGAATAGTTTGGTATACTCCAACTTGTTTATCAAACAGATAGGGATTATCACCTGACAAGATATTGCAACCATGCATGTTCGATGCATTCATTGTTTTTAGAAAAAAAATCATGACAAGAACATGATTTCCATCTCAAATTCGTTTTTTGTATGCACATTGTGATGCATGAACGATAAATTGTGAAACTAATCGGATCGAAGAACATTGGTAATCACAGTATAAGTCTTACTCTAGGAAGTTGCAACAAAAGATCGTTGATGTACTCATTATCAATTAACACATTTGGATAACCTAGCTCTATTTTTTTCTTCAAAATGACACATTATGCATTTTCTTCTCATTTTAGTTTGGTTACGGATCGTCATCGACGTGGCAGTGATACTCGGGGTTTTATTTCTCATCATTCTCATTTTCCTGTAGGTACATAATGAAATCTATCTGAATAAAGTCATTTCCTTTTGAATGCCGTTGGAGTTGTTTAAATTGTCTAATCACCTCAGTCACACCGTCAAACAGACTTCAAACCAACTCCTCACCGAGTCCATACCCACTCCACAACCACTCCAAACCGAGTCTATAACGACTCCACGACGACTCCAAACCGAGTCTACGACGACTCTGAGACGACTCCAAACCGAGTCCACACCGATTCCAAACCCACTCTACAACCACTCCAAACCGATTCCATACCCACTCCACAGCCATTCCAAACCGAGTCTATAACGACTCCACGACGACTCCAAACCGAGTCCACACCGATTCCCTACCCCACTCCATAACTGCTACAAATCAAGTCCATACCCACTCCACAGCCATTCCAAACCGATTCCATACCCATTCCACAACCACTCCAAACCGAGTCTACAACGACGACTCCAAACCGAGTCCACACCGATTCCAAACCATCGTAATCCTGACTTTTCAGTTGAATGTATTGTTTTGTGTTGAATGTGTTGTTAGTCAGGTGTCGGTCCCGTTGGGCGATTAGTGTGACTGAGGTATACGAAGGATGAAAAAAAAGGAAAATGCAAAAGACGTCAGGCTGCTTGTCTTACTGAATCTTTTTTGTTGTTGAGTGGTTTTCTGATATGGTACGGCTTTGCTGATGCCACTTTCTTGTGTTCGTCCTGTGCAGGGTCGTATGCTTTTGCAGGAACCAACAAAGAGGTATGTTCGATGACTAGAAACCTCGCTCTTTCAGGCAAACAAGACAAGTGGAGCCTGGTTCGTCTAGGTCCGTTGATGATCTTCTTCACCCGAACCACCGCTATCGCAACCTTTCAGGTTCTAGTAGCCTGGATCGTGGCTTGGAATAAGTAGAACAGGCCTCTGCTGCCATGGCTGCCTCGGGAGCTACAGTCTTGGTTTGCTCACTTAGTAATGGCAGGGATGATACGACATCGCCAGAAGAGGACTCGGTGCTTCATCTCGGTTCGAAAGACAGAGATTGTAAGCTGGGTCACCGAAAGGATACTGATGGTCCTGTCGTCATAGGCAAAGCCGAAAGTACAAAAGCCGAAAGACGTTAGAAAATTACAGGATCGTAACGAACGAAATGAGAATAGACTTCACGATATTGAGGTCATGATGGAAAAAAGAGCACAGGCCTGATGAGGCTCAAAGATCATCGACATGCAATTACCAAGAACGAATACTTTAGAAAAACTCCCTAAACTAACTAGAGCAGTTATCACACCGTTCCTGTCTACGAATCTTCGAAATAGAGGATTGGTCGTAGAGAAGACCGACGACATCGTTTGCAAACTTGCAGCTCGTTCGTTCGTTCGTGTATCCTCAGATCAAGACAGTTATAAAAAGTTCCTTAATTAAAATTAAATTAATTAAATTAAGTTCTTCCATCGCTCGATTGCTGCAATGGCCGTTTCATTAACAAGGGCCAGGTCTTCATCTGTGCAACCCGTTCCGCTGCACTGCAATATTTAGTCCATCGTCCGAGTCTCTCCGCAGTCGCAGAGAGTATTTTCTTCGTGGGCTTAGTCCCATCTTGCCAGATTGACCTTACACCGCCCCATTCGCGTTCGAATTCGATTTAGGCATTGCCACTCCGGTCACTTCAGTCTAAGTCCTTTCATGAGTTCGAGCTTGGCTGATGGTAGAGGATTCTGTTTAGGTGGTGGGACAGAATCGAGGAAGCTGTGTCGGGATACTTGTCATTTGCTTATTGTCTTCTCGATGTGTTTCTTAACGGATAAAGTGCGATCGAGTTTTACACCTAGATACACTGGATGCTCGCAGTGGTTTAGCTGCACATTGTTCCACTTTACCTTCAGATGAAGGTTCGAGTGTTCTCTGTTGAAGGGATGTCAGCATTGAGGATGTTGAAGACGGTGTAGATGTGTCCAGCTACTACACTCCGACACTGACAGGTCTCATTGTACTGGCATTGAGAACATATGTCAACCATATGTTATTCTTTAACAGGCATCCTTGCTTCTTGAATGTAATTGTAAGTCATATGCTTGCTATCTTTCTTTTTTCTGTATTAATTTTCATTTATTCAGTTTAAATATTTTGTTAATGTTTATTTTTTTAATATTGTACGTGTTTTGTATTATCTAGTTCAATGTTGGTAAAGAATATTTGCAAGTTGTGCAAGAACCAAACCTCAGTTGTGGTCAAATGCCAAGTATGATGAATATGTGCGTAGCTTGACAACTCAGTGAAAGTAACCATTTTGATGAGCTGGGCAATTCCAACTATAAGGATCCTGGAGAATCTTCTAGCATGGCAAAAATAAATCATTTCAATCATCTTCTCTCATTAGCACATTTTGATTGTAGAAGCCTTAGTAAAAAATATTGAGCATTTAAATGTTACGATATCTTCACATTATAGATTTTCTGTGACGAGTCTCATCGAAACCTAGCTCAGGAGAATGATAATATTCCTTTATCCATTCTAAATTATACATTTCATTTTCATAGCCGTAATGGTAAACGTGGCGGAAGGGTAGGTTTCTATGAATATAAAATATCCTTCTTTCCAAAGCATTTTCTAATTCAAACAAATGAAATAAGGGTAAAAGCACAAACCTTAGTTCAACTCCTCATTAAAAAGTATTTGCGAAAAGAAAACAAAACTTGTTTACAAAGGTTTGTAAGGAATCCCACACCCCAAATGGAAGCAAACTACAAAAGGTATATGGATTTAGCAATGGAAGTAATAAGTTTTTTTTAAAAAAACGTGAACGATACATGGAATCTGATAAACAAAGTCTTGAATTAACCAAGTATTAGAATACAATGTGAACTTATGGAGATTGAGGTCATATAAAAGAACACAAGCAGAGGGTTGCATATAAGTTTAGGAAATATTTACGAATAGTGCCCCGACTACTTAGAAATTTTTCCAAGACCTTTTCGCTTAATAAAGCAACTCACAACTTATATTTTGTATTAAAACCCATTAAAGGAAAATATATTGTAGATAATGTGACTACTTTAAGTGAAAATAAGCACAGGTGAAAATGAATTTGATGCCAACAATTTTTAAACGGTTTATCTATTTCATCTTGAAACCTATGTGCAATATTGGAAGAAGGTGTGTTTCCTGAAAGACTCAAGGTAGCAGGAAGTTGTTCCAACCCACACGAAAGGAGACAGGTCTTGTAATGAAAATTATATATCGAACTCAGTTTTATTTGCAATTGCAAAACTTTGCGAAAAATCGATTGATATTTGTTTTATCAACACATGATCAACTTTATTCTCAACACTTTGGTTTTAAAAAGGTTATTCAACATACACGGCTTTCCTTCAATTTTCTAGTAAATATAAATATGTTTTTGAGAATTAAACAAAAATATATTTTTTTTTACATTTTAACAAGATATTTCGAAAGTGTTCCATTGTATTGATCTGAATTAAAAAAAAAAAAAAAAATGGTGTAAATTAGATTAATATCCTTTCGCCAATAAATTAGAAACTTTATTCTCGCCAAATGCATGGCTCTCCTTTAATTTTAAGAATAAAAGTATGTTTTGTAGAATAAGCACTTCATATTAGACATTTAAAAAGGATATTTTTTAGGCGTTAGATGTATCAATCTTAATTTTTTTTTCAAAAAAAAAAACGTTATCACGATGGTATTCGTAGAATGACACTAACATGGTTTGATAGGATTTTGGTGACCAAAAAAAAAAAAAAAGAAGTTTTTGTAAACAACTGTAAATAAAAAATGTGTTTTTGAATGGTAGGAGTACCTCAAGGATCGGTACCAGGACCGCTCTTGTTTCTTCTATTCATTAATGATGTGCATTATGTAAGTTAAATACCTTTTTTTTTTTTCGCTGATGATACAATTATTATCCTTTCTGGCTATTAAAGATGTCACTGAAATGTTAAACCGAATTCAATTCATAAATAGCCTATGGCTATTACAACCTTGTATCAAATCTTCAAGCCTCAAAATAAGAGGATACATAAAGAAGGAATACAAATAAACATAAACAGCCAGGCAATTCAGTAGGTAACAACTACACAGTTCTTAGGTGTTTTTGACCTTTGCAAGTCCCTCTGCATTTTACTATATTGCCATGTTATGTATGGTTCTTTATTGCATGCTGTTATTTCTAATTTTTGTTTCTGAATTGTTCTACACATAAACTGTTTTCATGAGTTTTGTAGAAATAGATCTGTTCTTGTGTTTACTTTCCCCAGTGTCTTTGATCTTCTTATTTTGAAGTCCATACGTTGATTTATATAACAGTGTGTTTCCGTGTTGAATGTCCTGATATATTTTGCGGCGGTGAACAAAGTATGATAGTAACTTGGTCAACAACATGAATCCAACAAACTGGAGATACAAGCGTAATTGTTATTTAATATATTACCTTGACAAGAAATATCTGAATAACATGACTAATGAAAATAACATACCAAAATCAGTATCCCATCACTCACAAATACTTTAAGAGAAACATATATTATTACGTAGGTTAAAATCAGTCATTGAAAATATGTTGATAGAATAACTTCTACAGTGTTTGGGTATCAGTTGTATAAAAAAAAAGCATTTAACTCTTTACGTGCGACTTGACATGACACTCCGGTCGCAAATTTTTAAATTTCTCCTGAGTAGTTTCACTACAAAATTCGAAATTAATATATATATATATGTATATATATATATATAATTATATGTACATAGCAAAGTGCGAGAATTCTCAACTCTGTAAGTATACAGCTACGTCTCACGTTCCTAGACCATTTTCTTTACGCCTATATATATATATATATATATATATATACATATCATTAGGCCCTCATTCATCCATCAAAGCCCGTCTGCACTGGTTTGGCCAGGAGGGATTAGAACTCCCTGCAAGGTCACTGACAGGTTGTTATCTCATCACATCAGCTCCAAATTAACATAAGAAAAAAGAGGGTCATGGGGGCCAACGGGCACCTCTTAGGCATTGGTTGCTATATATAGGGCGCAAGTAGCTATAATTAGTACAGTGGGGATTTAAGATCGGAATAAGAGTATTAACAATATCATCGCAATCAATAGTGCACAAACGTTAATTTGTTCTATATAACTTTCCCAAAAGCGCAATGTCATTACATCCTGTTTTTGATTAGATTAAAACAAATCTAAACGTTTCAGTTTACAAATAATTACCTGGTATTTTTATAGCTTAATATTCCATTTAATATAGCGTAGTTAAAACATTGCTGATGATTATCTCAACAATTTGTAAATTTTAGCATGTAGAGGCCATCTTTCTCTAACGACCTTTGGTTTAGTTAAGCCATTAGTTATTAATATCAATTGCATCATCACCGCTAGTGGTTTTGTCCTTGTTTTTAACTACAATGCAATGATTATGTGAAACCAAAGCATTCAACAGAATTCACTTAAATGTAGTAATGTTATTATCAAACTAAACGAAGTATCAGTATTAACACTTTATGAACTATACATAAACTTTATTTCACAGTTTGCTTATCTACACTATTAACGAGACTTTCTTGTTCTTTTTTTCAGAGCTCTTTTGCCTTTATTTAGATGTTCATAATTATACAAAGTGATGAATAGGAACACAATTGTTCTTACAGTATAAACATACATGTAGTTCATTGTCTGATACATTACAAACACAGACATATTTTAGAAATATTTTCCAAACTAAGTTTTCAAACTAATATAGTACACATTCAATCAAGTGTACAAATTGTGCTACAATTCCTTCAAAAAAAGGAGAAGGTGACGGTAATACTTCATATTAATATTTTTGGATACAACATTATAAAAAGGAACAGTTTTACAACATATCTTCTATGCAAATTAATTAGTTCAATACAAATTAAGTATTGTGAACAAAGATTTTCTTATATAAACAAAGAGTATAAGGTGAAGGTGCTGCTTCATAACCCATGATAACAACATTTATTATATTTACATAATGGTGCATTTTTTTTTATAACTCATAGATTTCATTACAATTATATGAGGGTCTTGTATCACTAGAGGTCTGTAACTATACCTTCATTAATATATATATATATATATAATATTTAAAAAAAAACAAGCAAACAACGATAGTTGATAAGTGTCCGGATCGATTAGAAAGTGAGGTGAGGGAGTGAACATGATTTACAATATATATAGAATCAGTTTCTCTAGCTTAAAGGGTACAATTTTACCATTTTTGATAATGTAATGGCAGTTTGTCCTTTGATTTTGCTTTTTGATGTTAAACTTACATATTTCTTAACAAGTTGGGAACTTTCCATTTTCACGATTAATGTAAATCATTTATTTGACCAACATCAATATATGATTTAACAATATACCATCTCTCATACTTTTTCTGAAACCAAGCAACACATCAAGCCATTGCATATTCAGAAACTGAAACATCTTCACCTCATTCCATATTCTGGACCCTTTAGAACATTCAAAGAAGATATGACGATAGGCTACTACTTCTTTTCTACAGAAGGAACATAAATTTGACTGTGTTAATCCAAAAGGATACAATTAATCATTACAAAATATGATGTTATGTAATAGTTTATAATGACATTCCCTTAACTTCCCATCTAGAGTGGACAATCTGAGGATTGAGAAACATGTTGTAGTTTCCGACTTATCTAGATTAAAGGATATTACCTCTGGATGCTTAAAACCAAATGCAACTTGTATTTACAGCAATAAAATGTTAGAGACCATTTTGGAAGAGACATACTCTAAAGAATACACTGTTTGCTAATGATAAAGTTAATGTTGGAAAGATCAACAGTGTCATTTAAAGTATCATCTCTCTCTCTGCAAATTCTCTTAATCTTCCAGGCAGCTGGCAACTTGGTGAATAGATCATTAAGAAAAAACAGATCGTCTACATTAAAACCTTCCCTTATGAAATGGTCCCCTGAACTCATATTACCTTCTGTGTCCATCTAATGTTTAACTTGAAAAATGTAGTAGTAGTAGTAGTAGAATGGTTTTTATTAGCCAACTTCAAAATGGTAGCCCGAAAGGTAAATTACATTGCAATTTTTACAAGTATTAAAAAGTATTCCAACAAAACTTAGATATAGACAAGTTATTATTATTTCTGTAATCATTGTTAAGTGAGGAATATTCATATTTTGAATATAAATTTAGGCTGATTAATTGAGTTATAACAAGTACTGAATAATTGTGTAATTTCGAACCTTAATGCACATTGCATGTCTATAAAGCTACACAACTTATAAGGATTTACCATAGAAACATGATTGAACAATTACTGAAACGGAGAGAAAAGGTCGTGAGAGAACGATGTAGAGAGAGAGTTAAGTAAGCAAGAAAAACAGGAAGACATACGGTAGATGGGAGAGGGTGAGAAAGAGATAGGGAGGGAGCAGAATGGGAAGAATGGAACAGTTGGAACTGTGAAGAGATGGAGGAGAGGAATGATGATGAAACTAAGACAACAAAGAGAAAGCGATTAAAAAGAAATTACAAAATAAATTACAAAGTTTCCCTTATAGAGAAGAATAGTACAATATACCAATTATACATTTCTAAGATAATAACAGGATATATGCGTACAAACGTTAAATATGTAAAGACATAGAATGTACATGGGAACGTGCGTAACTATAAGAGAGATATTCACTAATTAATCAGTTTGACAGTTAAAAACACAAGTTTATCTATTCATTACAATGTGGATTACATGCACTAATATTAATTAATTGATGGGAATAAAGTTGAGCAGTATTAAAAGCCACAGAAGGTATACGATTTAAATAAGAGGTTTGGAATCGGGCAGGAATCAGGGGAATTTATGCGTTGTTGAGTAACTGGTGAGATATTGGACTAGACTTTTCCTGAAACGTTCTGTTTTGGACTTGGGTTCTATACAGATAGGTGATTTCCGTGTGTTTCTTGTGCTGGCGTTTAGTTTAAACCAGTCTGATTTCGGATTTTAGTGCTTTTAGGGCAAACTTGAGACATAGCTCTTCTCGGCGAGCATGGAGAGTTTGATGCTTGGTCATTTATAGGGCATTTGAATATGATATGTAATATCTACCTAGTATAATTCTGAATGCCCGTTTTGAACATTTTCGATCTTGTTGGACTGGGCGATGGTCAATGCTCCGTTCCGGACAGGGCAAGCATACTCGAGGAGTGGTCTTACAAATCCTATGTAAACTGTAACGAGGTCGCTGAAATAGTTTTGCATTAAAAGGAATTATCCTACTTTCAATAAAAGTATTGTTAAAGATAATTTGATTTTCATTATGTGTTTCTTTTAAAATATATTCCTTCTCCTTTAGATAATCCCAGATGTTCAAAAAATCCAAGTATAGATAGGGTGTCTTGATATTGATTGTTTTGGGAAAATAATTGCCAAGAAATAACTTTCCTCCTACCGTTCTGAATATAAATTCGAAAAATTGTTTTCATTTCATGTCATTATTGCCACAAAGTAGTTTCTTAATCCACACTACACGCTGTGCATAAATCATTTACTTGAAATTTAACATTTTCAAACCCCCTTTATCATAGTTCAAATATAAAATATTCCTTTTTAGCTTGTCATGTCCATTCCATATAAAATTAAAACATATCTTTTCAACTTCCTTGAAAACACTCATGCAGTATGGTGTGGATATATCATATATCATACAAACAGCCTGTGGACATTTATTTATTCATTTCTGAATATTTCCACAAACTTAGTTATGTAAACTATTTTGGGATAAACCACCATTTGAATTTAGATCCATACCTTTCAATGTAAATGGATCTTTGTAAGGGTAATTCAGAATTTCCATGAGCCACGATCTATTAATGTTTATACTTGAAGACTACTTATCAAATGACAAGCTTTGAGTTGCTTGCATGCTTATTACCCTTTTTGAGAAGTTAAAATTCCATAAGAATATCATTTGCGATGATACTGCCTACCACGTGGTATCCACATATCGCGGTTCCCATAGGTACGTCCGGCATGATGAACTGCGGTGACCTGTTCTTCGTTTATGAGGCCACCTTGCGCTCCTCCAACGTGGTCCTTGTCCTGGACTGTGATATCCCTTAAACTTGGACTTCTCTTCGCGGTGTTCTCTTGGAAGTCATCGAGATTCTGATCGGGGAAAGTAGCGTCGTCTTCCTTCAGAAGTTGCGCGTAACCCTCTGTATTCAAAATCACGCTCTTCTTTCTTCCGTTAGCTTTGACCTTCTGTTGAGCAGGCTTTTCGGGTCCTGAGGAAGTCGCCGGATGATCCTTCGTCGTGAAAGTCGCATACGAATGGATGATGCTAACATCGGCACTCTCGTTGTCGTTGAATGAACTGCTGGGTTCGATAGGTGCGGTGGCATCCGTACTTGCTGATTTCATTATAAAGTCGGAGTAGGTATGTCCAAGGAAGTAAGAGGATGATGTTGTATCACGCGCCAGGTCGAGGTCATTTCCTTCCGGTAGATGTTGCAAACCTGATATAGGGTTGTTTGATGAGCCTTGTTCACCGATATTGAGAGTCCCGGTAGGAGACTCAAGAGTGTCACCAGCAATAGAGGTTTGGGTGCTTTGAGTAACACGTATAATAGGTGCAGCTCTTCCGTGATTTATGGCATCAGCACTGGCGTCGTTATGCAGTGCAGGTGGACTTCTTAGGTTGCGACGTCTTACGTAGAGTCGTACAGCACTGAGGAAATAAAGTGCATGTAGGTTTATTTTCACGTGAAAACTTGAAATAGAATCAGCATATAATAGTGGATGGTAGCATCTAATATTGAGCAATAATCAATGATATCTATCCTTTCCCTTAGAGCTTTCCTGGTTGATGAATTATTTCGATTATCTTAATTGAATTGCTGAAGGAAGCTTCGGATCAATGTCAAGTAAATTACCGTCCCTTTTACTCCTTTTTTATCAAAGTAATTATTGTCTTTAATCGTATATGTTTGCTTCGTTTATTTTTTACAGTGTCTATGTCTGATTGCTGTCTCTTTTTATGATTAAGAAAATAATAAATTGAGCTGTATGCTTCAAGTTGTCAACAACGTTCTATTAGGGACTTTTAGATTTGCGTGGACGGATACGTGAGACGTCTATTCAAGACAGTGTGTTAAAAGGACGTCGACCGTAGCAATCCCCATTGTGTTCGTGCGAATCTAAAAGACCTTATTTACTTTTCCAATGACCCACGAAGTTCGTTCTGAGTGTCATCAACCTTGGATCATCAGATTTATTATGTCACTCAAATTGACCTCTTTAAGGAGAAAATTATCAATAATTGTCCTTTACTTGATTTTCATGTCTTTTTCCACATTGGCATATTGTAACAGAAATTACAATTAGATTAAGACGGTTTGCAGTCGGTTTGGGGGCCGGTGTGGAATCGGTGTATAGACGGTGTGGGGTCACAGATTGGTGTCGTATAGGAGTTGGTTTAATGACGGTGTTTTGTAACTGTTTTGTTTGGAATCGGTGTGCTATCGGTTAATGTGGAGTCGGTGTGAAGTCAGTGTGGGGTCCTTGTGGAATCGGTTTAGAGTCGGCTTGGAGACGGTTTGAAGTCGGTATGGAGTCGTTTTCAAGTCGGTGTGGAGTCGGTGTGGAGTCGGTGTCGAGTCAGTGTGTAGTCCGTGTGGAACCGGTTTGGAGTTGGTGTGGATTCTTTTTGTAGTCGGTGTGAAGACGGTGTGGAGACGGTTTGAACTTGGTGTGTGGTCGTTTCGGAGTCGGTTTGGAGTCGGTTTGAAGTCAGCGTGTAGTTGGAGTGGAGTGAGTGAGGAATCGGTTTGGAGTCGGTGTGGGGTCGGTTTGGGGTCGGTGTGGAGCCGGTGTGGAGTCGGTGTAGAGTCCGTGTGGAATCGGTTTGGAGTCGGTGTGGGGTCGGTTTGGGGTCGGTGTGGAGCCGGTGTGGAGTCGGTTTAGGGCCGGTCTTGAATCGGTTCGGAATCGGTTTGGAGTCAGTGTGTAGTTGGTTTGGAGTCGAATTGGAGTCGATGTGGAGTCATTTTGGAGTCGGCGTGGAGTCCCTGTGGAGTCCATGTGGAATCGGTTTGGATTCGGCTTGGTGACGGTTTGGAGTTGATGTGGATTCGGTTTTGAGTCGGTGTGGAGACGGTTTGACAATCTGACCGAGGTTTAAAAATGATTTGAAAGATGAAATTATAATCGCAACACAGAGGAAATAATCAAATGTACTTACAAGAAGGTTAGAATGATGAGAAATAAAAGCCCGAGTACAACTGCCAAAATGATGACAAACGATTCTAAAAAAAAAGAAGAGACAACAGTATCCTAATGTGTTAATTGATAATGAGTACGTCGTCGATGAATCGGCAACTTCCTCGAGTAAGACTTGAACTGTGATTAATTATTCACTTCGATGCCGATTTGTTTCACAATCGATTGAGTTTCACAATGCTCTTGTCATGAAACTGTGCTATAAAAAATACATTAAATGCGTGGTTGCATTATTCAGGGAGGTGATATCACTATCTGTATCGTAAAGTAGTCGGAGTATAAACAACTAAATCATCTACTTCCCTGTATATTGAATATGTAGGCGTAGTGTGATTATGAGGGAGATATATAGGGAAAAGAATGTGGAATATGGTGTAGCAATATGAAACAATTAAAAAAAAAATCCAGTCAGCATGATTAGAACGGCGTCGTTATTATGATAAATTTCCAGTGAAATAATCATGAACAGGTTCTTTAACGATGATGTTATATTTATATATATTTCATTATTTTTAGGCGTGGGATATGTAAAACCTGGGTGACTAAAGATACTCTTTTTCTAATCCAAGAGAGAAATACAGTATACAAACAAAACACGAGGAGAGGAACAAAAAATGAGACGTTTTATAAAACATACGTATTGAGAAATATGGTCTAAAGAGAGGTGAACAAATCTAAACTCGATTACTTGCAAAACAAGATGAAAGAAAATATAAAAAGTTTTGAAAAAAATCTAAAAAGGTTAGGATTTAATAAAAAAAAACAGAGCAAAGAAAAAAAAACGAGAATCTGTCATTACTTTTGATGGGGAATTATGTCATGATAAGATGGCCGGCGCTAATGAATTCGATTCTTAATTCACAAATGTGACTGCCGAATTAAGAGACAAACTCCCCCCCTTCCAAAGGACTATTAAGCGCAGAAAATGATTGTATTGAGCTTTGTATTGAGCTTTATGCACAAAAAGGTGTACGTGAAAACAGCTTCGAGTTATAACCAGTGAGTGAACAATTTGTTTTCAAAGAGTTAAGTAAATCGTATCGAAAAGTACTGCGTTAGACATGATTCCAGCTAAGTTTTTAAAAGATGGTGCGAAGGTTTTATATTAGCCTTTAAGTTTAACCTTTGTTGACGAGTACTTTTCTAGAGGATATGAAAATAGCAAAAGTGACTCCACTTTATAAAAAGAAAGATAAAACTGATGTTAGCAACTATAGACCTATTAGTGTTTTAAGCGTAGCATCAAAGATTCTAGAAAAATCGGTTTGTGTTCAAATTGAAAAATACTTCAAAGAAAATAATACAATTTATAAATTTCACTCTTGTTTTTGACATGACTATTCGACTGAAATATGTCTAATTCATTTGACTGATTATTTGAGGACAAAATCTTCTGAAGGGTACTTTGTTGGGATGGTGCTCCTTGATCTGCAAAAAGCTTTTAATACTCATTGCGTCTTATTGAAGATGTTACAACTAATGTGGTTTTCATAAGGCAAGTTTAGAGTGGTTCATATTCTTCTTGTCTAATCGACACCAAGTAGTGACCATTCATGATATTGGTTTCAAACTATTCCCTATAACATGCGGTGTTCCATTAAGGCAAAGTTCTATTTCCTAATTACATTAATGATATGTGTATTTGTAAAAAAGACTTTGTACATGTCTGTCGGGCACCCCTTTGGAAATAAGCTCTCGAGCTTTCGTGGTTTATCCGGTTCAAGCTGACTTAATTTTGATCTGTTATTCTTGTATATTGTTGTATGATGGAAGCTTGGTGAAAACATATCAATCAATCAATCGATCATTTCACGCTTACAAAGCCGGCCCAGATAGTTACAAAAAAGACTTACGACGTTGGCAAGAACAAAACTTCTCAACCGGCTCTTGGATGCAATCCTTATTTGCAGTTGAATCTGTAAAATAGATACAGGAAAAAGTAATGCCGAACATAAGAGGTTAGGTATTTTTCCTTTGGTATTTAAAAAAAATAATGTTGGAAATACCGTGATAATATCGGCTTAATACACATTCGTGTCATAAAAGTGAGAAATCCTTATCGTATGAATAAAATGTCCTTTTTATTTAGCGTTTATCCAACCTTTTCAAGCAAGCTCTTTGGAACAGATAATGAACTTAAACCTATTCTTTGGAAATTTACAATCCTTCAAAACGAAAAAAAAAAAATAAGGAAAAAATTGATCAAAAAGTATTGAACCATTTAGAAGGGCTTCTTTGTAGAGCAGACTCTTAGTTGCTGAGAATGGGACTACCCTGATTTAAAAGAAGTTTAATAAATTAATTAATAAATTAAAAAAAGGCATTTCTATTCACGATCATTGAATTTCATTCCGACAGAAGGTTCTCATTTTAAGTCACCCCCGGTAAATACGATATTAAAACTTAGCCCAGCACAACCGAAACGACCATCACCACCATGACCACATTAAAGGTGTATCAAATTCCGATCTACTCATGAAGACTATAATTGGTAGACAATTCTCAAGGGAGCTTGTGGTGGGATATCTTTATTGAAGGTTATAGACGTGAAATCCAATTGAGGTGGTCTATTCTTTATACAACCAAAATGAAACAAACATTTCATACTCGTCCAGAGGACCAGATACTTACAGCAAAGAGAAATTTACATGTGAGTATTGTATGAAAGAAGCTATGGATCTAATGATCGAATGTGAAGCATGTATGAAGTGGGCATGCCTGAACTGCAAAGATGTTAGTGTTGAGGTGTTCAATGTACTGTCAAATATCCCCAATCTATATTGGTTTTGTAAGCGGTGTGAACATGGAGCCATTGAGGCTGCCAAGGAAGCGAGTGTTTGTGCAAGTGGAGACATCCCGCAACCTAAAACTGGCTTGGTGGAGAAAATGATAATTGATGTCAGAAAGAAGATTGGTGAGGTGAAGGAGGAACTTAAGTGCATGCAGAAGGCTGCAGGTTCTGTTTGTGCAGCAAAGTCATATTCTCTGGCGGCGTCAAGTATCCCAGCCTCAGATCACAGCGCGGCCGTAGCAAGGCAAAATGACGTATCTTGAAATTTCGTGTTTTAAAAAATCAAGTTTTGAAGTTTGCCCCTTTGTCAATGTTGTGTTTTATAAGCACAACTTTTGAAACTCGATATAGATTTTTTTATGTTTCATTCAGAATAATTTCTCAAAATGTCATCACAAACAGAGTTGTCATTTTTTTGGTAACTACCATTTGAAAATAAGTTATGGCTTTTCGCTAAATCGAACATCCGCCTTCAGAGCAGAGTTTAGTTAGCCAAAGGAGCGTATCTCGACTTACACCGTGCAGAACCCCTCGCGCGAACAATCATCAATTAGGCTAGAGAGCGTATTTCGACTTACGCGGAGTTCGGTCACTCCACGATAAAACCTCAATTAGACAAAAGAGCGTATCTCGACTTACGCAACACACATCTCTCCATCGTAACTCCAATGTAATTTGGCAAAATGACGTATTTCGACGTATTTCGACAAAAAGCCGAAAGTCAGTTCGCTATAGTTTGAGGTTAGTCAGGTTAATTTGGCTTTTTTTTAATCATTGGAGTAAGAACTCCTTTTAAATCAATTTTAAATCCATTTCATTGACTTTTGGGTATTATTCTAATACTAGCGGGACCCGTGAAAATTCCACGGGTGCGAGCGGGCACCATCGTTTCCTGAATTTGTTTTTCAAATCTGTCATTGTTCCATGGACAACACATAAATGTATATGTTTTATTCAAATACCAATTTAAAAGAAATTGCTTTGTTGCAATTGCGTAAGTTTATTTGATGTTGATTTGGTATTGTATTTTTCTAGTCTATATTTAACACATCAGATTTATTTGCCATTGTACTCTGATCGTGCTTTCATTTTTGTTCTTTCTGTCTTTGTATATTTGATGATAATCCAAAACTGTGCATTTTATGTCAATAAATTTGATTTAAGTTTAATAAATATGAGGTGGTAAGTGGCTGTAAACAATGATGTCTTATATTAAATTGGAGACTATGTTATCCAGATCTAGATCTGTTGATCCAACTTAGATCAATATATCTATCTAACGTTAGATCTAGATGTAGATCTAACGAATGGCTGAATGGCCCAGTGTTGATAGAGTCTAGATCTAGGAGTAGGATACCAGGAATTGATAGATCGGGAATTTGATGTAGGCCTACTAAAATTATGAAAAATTAGACTAGACTCTACAGTCTAGGTCTACTTAATCTGTAGATCTAGGCCTAATGTAGTCTATAGCATGATAGGCCTATCTAACTTGTTAGACCTGAGTTATTTAGATTTAGATTTCTAGATCTACTCTTCTGAGGTCTAGACTAGACCCTAGGTACTTTTCAGGCCTAGAGTCTAGGCCTATAATAGATCTAGATCTAGAGAGTAGTAGAGTCTAGTAGTCTACTAACTGTTAGATCTAACTGTCAGATCTAGGCCTAACTTGTTCTAGAAATCTAGATCTACCAACGTAGACTCTACATCTAGAAATTGATCTAGGCATAGAGTAAAGGAGCCGGTAAACGACCAGCTCCAGTTTTCTGCCGATCCATTGGATGCATGGTAAAATCCCTTTAAAATAGATCGCATAATACTCCCACACATACCATACCATGCCAGAGTCACCGAAGAACCACATTTGCAATGGAAAATATATCCTAAAATATCACATTTTAGCGATGTAATCGGCGGTCCCGCTACCCAAATCTGAAAAATCGAGTTTCTTACGCGTGTATGTAAGAAATATGGGTACCATACAATTACTTTATTTCAAGTATTTTTCAGATTTAGAGCTCGATTTTGTGTTTGTCGTAAGCTCCAAAGTATCTCATCGCATGTATCAAATCAATGCAGCCGGACCCCGCCACGCACACACGATAACTGGCTCAAAACAGTGAAAATTGAAATGAATATTGTCATGGCAATTCGTGATTTTTTTTTTCTGGGATTCTTTTTTTTGTTTAAATAATAATATTTGCTTCATGATTTGAACAAGAAATGATAATAAATAGGAAGTTAAGAGTCCCAAAATAGAATTTTGTCTTAAGTGGCCGAAAACCGGCTCCTAGAATGTACCTCACTCTGTTAATCTCCCAACGTAATATCTAGATTAGAGGTCTTAGGCTTAGCTGCACGCTTGCCTGCGTACCCTCCTTCTCAAAATAATGAAAACTTAAAACGGCCTTGATTAACTTGGGGATGGGGAAGAAAATAGAGAATTTACGGCCTTATCGTCATCGGAGTCCCACCTCAATCATTCACAGTGTAGATCTAACAAGTTAGATCTACACACATATTTGTGTGCAAAGTCTATACTATAGAGGTGGCTATAGTATAGGCTCGAAGTTCCCAGCACGCAGATGCAATAAACTGTGCAGAGAAATGAGAGGGGGCTAGGATCACGATAATGCCGAATTATACAATCTAATAATCACTTGAAACTCACCGTTTATAGATTTACTTTTGGATTTCGATCTATTCAAAAATATATGGAGGATGACCATACCCCTGCAGCTACCCAGAACTGGCCTGGCGCGCAGCGGCTTCATCTTCAATCTTCTTGGGGTTTTGCACGACGTACGTACCGTGCCATGCATGGCGCGCTAGCGCTTATAGCTGCGCCACTACACTGTACGCACCATGCATTCACATAATTTATGCAGGGCTAGCTAAGTATTTACACATGACTATAAGTTAACGTTATGCGCGCCTGCATATTGCGTATGCGCGGGAAAAGATACGCTCTTTTGCCTTACTGGTTTAGTATACTAAATACCTTGTGTCATTACGACAATAGGACTTATATTCATAATACGTCGTTTTGCTAAATTAGTTGGTAGCAGTCACTGGCTTGTTTCGTTGCGGCAGAATAGCGTATCTCTACATACGTTCTTTTGCCCAGTTGAAACATTCGATATATCGTCGCTTCTAATTAGGTAAAGTACGTGTGTTGACATACGTTCCTTTGGCATAGCATTTTTGTTCAGTTCGTATCTCAAACCAGGGCAGAAGCATGATGTATCTAAATTTACGTTCTTTTGCTGTACTAATGTTTACAATTTGTTGACATTTTTGTCGCGTAACTCGGTTACGCTCTTTTGCCCCGCTACGGCAACACAAATTATGAAAACATGTGTGAGATACGTCATTCTTTTCTCTAAAACTACTCATTTTTGAGATTCAAGACCGTCTCCATTGGAAAGAGCGTATTCAACTTACTCAGGAAATGTTCTTATCAAAAAATGCCAATATGTCGAGTTACGCTCTTTTACCTTGCTACGGCCGAGTGCTTCAGATCCAGCACAGAAAATAAACAGGAACAACAACGCTTCTGCTAAAGCAAAGGTCATGCTCCAAAATGTGCATGATAGTGTGAATGTCATGGAGGAGATCATTGATAGAAATAGAAGGAAGAACAATTTTGTGATATACAACCTACAAGAATCTACCGCTGCTATTACTGCTGATCGTGAAAGGGAAGAATTTAATTCTGTTAAAAGCCTAATCTCTAGCGGGCTTCAAATCAGTGGCACTAAGAAACAGAAGGTGACAAGGCTTGGCGGTCGCCGTCAACAAGAAGAAGGGTCTAGGCCAAGACCAAGAGTAATGCTTGTACGTCTTGAGGATAGTACGCAAAGAGATGAGATTCTGTCTTCGTCACGCAATCTACGAAAAACTGATACGTGGAACAAAACCTATCTGCAGCCTGATCTAACCCCATTTCAACGTAGGGAAAGACAGGCGACCTATGAAGAGCTGAAGGAAAGAAAAGTAATGGTGAGGTAGATTTGTTTTTGAAGAACGGGAAAATCGTCTCGCAAGCACGTAGAAACAGGGACCTGAAACTGGGAAGTTTCCTGCCCACACCACGTCCTGTCTCCCCTGATGATCATGTGCATGCATCCAATAGCCCATCTGCATCACAGACAGACATCTTCACTGTGTCTCATAGCGCTGACTCGCCTACCCAGGAATGTGTTTCTACAAGTAGTGCGGGTGAACCGTCTGTTTGACTACAGGCTGATGATTTGAACTCCTCAGAACTATGCAAAGTTAGAAAATCCAAGTCACTCAAGGTTTTGTACACTAACGCAGATTCATTGATGAACAAAATTCCAGAGCTTCAATTACTTGTGTGTCAACATAACACTGACTGTATGATGATAACGGAAGCTTGCCCAAAGAACTCAGCTTATCCATATTAACTCCCTGTATCTGTGCATATTCAGGGATATGATACTTTTTGTAACTTTGACAAGCCTGGAGTACGCGGTGTCATAATTTAAATCAAGGAAACTCTATCAGCTACTGATGTTACTTTCAGCATGGATTTTTGTGAATCTACCTGGTGCTCAGTGAACTTACCTGGCAACATGTCCCTCTTGCTGGGATGCGTTTATCGCAGCCCCTCATCCAGCCTATCAAACAATGAACAACTATGCAAATTGGTAGCTGATATAGCTTCTAGGAAGGAGCAGCATCTATTTCTGGGAGGTGACTTTAATTACCCAGAGATTGACTGGTCAAATTGGTACGCCGATTGTTCTGATGATCACCCTGCTCAACAATTTTTGACAGCGACCCAGGATTTTTTCCTCGCACATGTTTTATACCCAACTCGACATAGGGATGGACAGAAACCTAATGTCCTGGACTTGTTGTTTACAAACGAACTGAATATAGTCAACAATATTGAATATTTACCACCTCTTGGTAAAAGTGATCATCTGTGTCTCGTGGTCGACCTGGTGTTCGATAGCAATGACGCTGATGAGGAATCTTTTACATATAGTCATGTACCGAATCTTGGAAGTTACTCTCAGACATGCTGTATATATCTATGGAGAAAAACATTCCTAAAAGGTCTCTGAAAAAAGACAGGAGAAGAAACCTGTATATTACCCGTAAAGCAGTGAATTTGTCAAAGAGGAAACAAAGACTATGGAAGAGATACTTGAGCTCAGATAGTGTGTGGGACTACACTGCTTACATGCGTGAAAGAGACATTTTACGGACCATGACTAGACAACGTACTATGTAGGAACTTCGAGCAACAGGTTGCATCCGGATCAAAAGCCAACCCGAAGATCTTGTGGAGATATGTTAACAGCAAGGCTAAAACTAGATCAAAGGTATGTAACCTTACTAGGACTGTTGGATCTACGGCATGCACTGCGCATGGGAAAGCTGATGTCCTTAATGAACAATTCAGTTCAGTTTTTACCAAGGAAGACTTGTCTGCTATACCACGTGTGTCAAACTCTTTTACTGATGTTACATTGGACCATGTAATCATAACACCCGATGTCGTTGCTAAGAAACTTGTTGCATTGAAAGTTTCAAAATCTGCCGGTCCAAACAATATCCACCCACGAATCTTGAAGGAACTTGCTAGTGAGCTATGTACACCCTTGTCTTTGATATTTAATTTGTCGCTCGATGAATCCGTTCTACCTCTAAACTGGAAGTCAGCCAATATCACTGCTATACACAGGAAGGGCAGTAGAAAGGACCCAGGAAACTACCGCCCAATCAGTCTGATGGCAGTAGTAGTTAAAATAACGGAGACTATTCTTCGAGACGCTATTGTTAGACATATGAGCATGAATAAACTGTTTACTGACGCTCAACACAGTTTTGTTCCTGGAAGGTCATGTTCCACTCAACTGCTTACTCAGCTAGAAGATTGGACCGGCTACTTAGACAATGTGAATCATGTTGATGTTGTGTATGTGGACTTTAAAAAAGCATTCGACTCTGCGCCGCATGTCAGACTAATAAACAAGGTAGCATCGTATGGAATAAGTGGTCTTCTTCTTTCATGGATTCAAGATTTTCTGTCACAAAGGGTTCAAAGATCGAGTAACAGTTGATGGATACTATTCCGAGTGGACCGAGGCCATCAGCGGCATCTCGCAAGGCAGTGTCCTCGGACCGACCCTTTTTGTGATGTTTGTCAACGATATACCTGATGTCACAACCAGTCACACTCAGTTATACGCAGATGATGCCAACGTTTATTCACCTATCCAATGTCAGACTTCGTGCCATCAACTGCAGCGTATCTCCATGGTCGTCTAAGTGGCAACTTCCTCTGAACTCCCAAAAGTGCAAAACCCTTCATCTAGGTTACAACAACCCTCAACAGACATGCGTCATGGAAGGTAGACCTCTGGAAAACGTTGATGCAGAAAGAGATCTGGGGGTCTTAATTGACAAGGATTTGACTTTCCGGAAACACATCGCAGCTATGATACAAAAGGCAAACCAGATGCTGGGGATCATCAAAAGAGCGTTTGTCAATACCCATCAGAACATCCTCATACCTGTGTACAAAACCTTGGTACGCCCACATCTTGAGTATTGTACTGTATCATGGAATCCTCGTTTCATGGAAGATGACCGCAAGGTTGAAGCTGTGCAACGGAGAGCAACAAGAATGATTCCTGGTATGGGCTCATTTTCCTATCCTGAAAGACTTAAGAAACTCAATCTATTTTCATTTCGCTACCGGCGTGAGAGGGCCGACATGATCCAGGTTTACAAGATTCTTCATGGCATTGACAGACTCAGTCCAGAACATTTCTTCAAGAGACCACAGTACCAATCCACTCGTGGACATCCATTGAAACTGTTTAACAGTCATCGCAGGCTAAATGTCAGAGGCTGCTTTTTCAGTAAACGTGTCATCGAGCTATGGAATAAACTGCCAGAACCTCTAGTCACTGCTCGCATCATAGGTATTTTTAACACTGGTCTAGATAAACACTGGCTTGTTAAACAATTTCATATAACCTGACATCCACGCAATACGTCTTAAGTCGCATCCTGACAATTGAACTTATATTTTGGGAGACGACCGGGAGACTTATAAGACTTCCTCACTCCCGTATACCGATGATGATGATGATGATTTCTTCTTGTCCGGATTGTTTCCGGTCTTGATTACTCCGTAACAATTTTTTTTTTAGGGACTGAAGTAATTTTGCGCTGAAAATAGTTTGATAATATTGAAACCATCGATACAAAAATATATGTAAACTACTTCATAAACAAAATAAAACAAAGAAATCGAGTTGAAAGTGCGGTTGTATTTAATATCTTTTTAAAAATAAAATGAATTCTAACTGAACTATATGCAGATGTTTTTACCACAACATTCACAGATCATTACTAATTTACAACTCAGTCATGAAAGTTCAAGTTAAAGATAAAGTTAAGTTCTGGTCATGCGATTGTATTGTGAAAGAAAAGGTGTGTAAGTATTGGTGTGTACTGCAAGGTTCTGGAGTCAGAAAATCATAATAAATTTGGCACAGTATTGGTAAAGTAACAAGCACTTTTCACATAAAGGCATGTATAAGGGACGACACAAATGGTGTTGGGCCTATTTTTTTTACCTTGATTTCCTCATCTTTCTGTATTCATTACTCAGCAAGTATGCATTTTCTACCAAAATTGTTTGGCAAATGACATTTATTTGTAATCTTCAACATTCAATGATTTTGTTAGAATTCATTTTGTTTTCAACCAGAACTCAAGTTTATCTTTAAGACCGTAATAGAATCACCAACAATGTTATGGCAATGCATGACTTTATGTTTGTAACCGCAATTTAATTCAATGAAAGTCACTATGGTTTAAAAAAATACAAAGTAGTAGTCTAGGGACGAAAATCATGATAACAAATTTAAACAAAACAGACAATCAAAAAGTTGTTAACATTTATAATTATGACACAATTAGAGAAGAATGAATTTTTGCAAAAGAAATTTATAATTATGCAAAAAAGGAGTAAACTAGTTGATCTATCTTTGTAATGTAGTATCAAAGGCAAACATATTTTAGATCAATTTTTCAAGGATACATAGTTACGTGTGAATAAAAGCACATTTTTTGATTTACCAGAAATGAGATAAAAGCTATATGTTTTGTTATACAAACATAAAGGAAATGTGTGATGACCGATTGATAACATGAAAACAAAATGGAAATCAATTGTATCTGAGATGTCTTGATACAATTGTAAATATGGGAAATGTACATACAGGCATTGTGACTCACTTGTGAATGTGCTAGGGAGCAAGCATTGCATAAAGAAGAAGAAAAGGGAAGCGGAGAAGAAGTATAAACAAATACAATCCTTGAAGAAGACTTTACAAAAAGAAACATAATTTGTATGACATATCGCAGTGTCTTCTTTCTCTACTAAAGGAAGGAACTTAAACATGTTTTGTCAGATGCATTACAAAGCGATGGTACAGTCAACAATAGGCCTGGCAATAGGAATAAATCAAAATCATTAGGAACATTCACCATCTAAACACTTGTCAGGCAGAAGTAAACCGGACTACCACTGTAAAGTAATAATGAAAGCGTATCACTGATATTTAAATAAAATGTCCACGTGCTAGTATGATGAGGGATTGCTTTTGTCCATCTCCTTCTTTTTCATTCTATTCGACTGCAAATCTTCAACGGACTATGAAGCCATTCTGGCCGGAACACCCTGCTCTCTGCGAGAAATGTAGCTTACTAACGTGCATAGGGTGTGACTATCCTAGACACATAGGGCCCCCGGTTAACACTCTGTCCGAGGATCTTGAGTCTGCATCGACAACAGAGGGGAGGAGCGCTCTTACACACACATTATAATAATCATATGCAGTTTACTTTACACAATGACACCCTTTGAAACTTACAGATAAATAATGACTCGAGCCAAACTTAGAAAGTGACATCTAGTTGATTTCGTTTCAAATATATCAAAACAATTGATAGTTCTAATTTGACCTACTTGTCCATATATTATATGTATTACATTTCTTGGCAGAAAAAATAACATAGCCGTGAGCGAAAATCAAAAGTAAAAGTACTTAAGTCAGAAGTAAATAAATTAATCTATTTTTCATAATTTGCTCATTTCCTTGAAAAATTATCTCATATCAAATACACATGAATTATACATCATATATATAATGTGGTATATAGACACCATGTTCGTAATTATCTCACAAGCTTATAACCTTTAGTATTAAAACGAACTTTCACTTAGTACATTCACGTATGAGCCACATAATTCAAAATATATTTGTCATAAATTCAGCCGCAAATGGTTTTATACAACAAATGCATATGTAAAAAAACTTGTAAACCATATGTAGTTTCAAGAAACTCTAATTCCAGTAACACGATTCTCTTCCTATGAGTATCTTGATTTTTTTTCAGACCAAGATGTAAAAGAGATGTGTGTCTACATATTGTCACCCTGACTAACTTCACTAGTTTTGATAAAAACGAATAAATGAAATAATTATTGATTACATTTACAACCTTACACGGCTGTATTGCAGTATGGATAGTAAATAAAGCTTACCTACATCCTCCATTTTGTTAGCACAAAGTAATGTTAGTTTGAATAGAGTTAGACTAAAACATGATCAGCGTGTGGACATCCAAAGCTCTATATTTTCTACAGGCTCTTTTGTGCGAAATATTTTGGAATAGGGGTATTAGGTTTTTTTAAATCAAGATGCATAATAATAATATAATAATAATTAAGATTTATATAGCGTACATTTCTGCCTATAATAACACTCAAGGCGCACGAGACAGATGTACTACTAACATTTTGAATAAAAATTATTAACAAATTAAGTTAAACAAAATAATAATAAATTATCAAATCACTAAATAATAAATGCAAATTACAGATTCAGTAAGAAATCGTAATGAAAAATAGTATGTCCATGAAAGTTAATCATATATCTCCTTCATAAGGTATGTCTTTAGATTCTTGTGGAATAGTTCAATTGTTTTGCTTGATTTAATGTAGGAAGGGAATGCATTCTTCAAACGCGGGGCTGGTACAGAGAAAGGCCTGTCGCCCCAGGACCGCCTCGTTCGAGCTTCCTGGAACTGGTGAAAATTTCCTAAACGCAGACAAAATGTAGAAGATCTTTCTATTCCAGTAGATCTTAAAAGTACAAGGATGTCTGGTTGATTTTAATTTTAAGAACAAGCGAAAGTACCTTGTACTTGGGTCTTTGCCTCACGGGAAGCCAGTGTAGATCTTCGAGAACGGGGGTGATATAATCAAATAACTTTGATCGGGTGACAAGCCGAGCCGCAGAATTGGGACCTTCTGCAGTCGTTTGATGAGTCTCTTGACTTCATCCTTAGATGCTACATCAAAGTAGCCTTATACGATACTCCATGTGTAGGCTTTTCACCGATCTCTAGAAAGTGCACCAACGAATCACGAATCGTGTTATTCGTGCTCATGAAATGCATCGAGGAACTCCTCATATGGACTTTGTGGTAACATAGGATCCCCTTTCTTCTGAAGGAGCTCATCAATGATGGTGAACAAAGCTTTCTGATCTGAATTACCGCTCTTAACAACAGGTGAATAGAATTGTCTTTTTGCATCCTTTATGAGCTTAACAATACTTCGGCATTGCCCTTAATATCTCTTATGTTGACGTTTTCCTTTCCCACTGGATTGACACCTCCACTTTCTTTCCAATCTTTGTCTCACTTTCTTTGCAGCCCGAATCTCTTCATTTTACCTTGGAGACTTCTGTCTTCTTTCAGGCATCTTGTCTTCAGGGGTGCTTAGGAATCAAGAATATCACACAGAGAACGTTCGAACTCTTCTACAGATATAGAAAGATCTATGTTCTGGACATCAATCGACGACAAAGCCCCAGAGACGCGTTTCTGAAAGAGGTCATGGTCCATTCCTTTTAAATTACGCCTGATAACTGTCCCCTTTTGATACATCGGTTTCAATTACAACCTGCTGGTGACAGCAAAATGGTCAGACAATCCTGGATGGATTGATGTGTCAGAGATAGCACTGTCACCATCACGAGTTACCAACAGGTCCAGTGTATGGTCAAGACGAAGTGTCGGGATGGATATATACTGAGTAATATATGAAGATAGCAATTCCTTAAACATCACTGTATTCACATCAGTTAAGTCATCCATGAAGATGTTAAAATCACCCATGATCACAAATTTGGAAAACTAGAGAGAGAAATAGTCTATCAATGTACTGAAGTCATTAGGAAACGATGTATGAGGCACATGTTGATCATACTGCTTCTTTCGGAGCGATATATAGTGATCAATCGCAATCTACTGTGATATCTGTTACCTGCGCTTGAAAAAGCCTCGGGAGAATACAACTTATGAGGTTCATAATGAACACAGGAAAATCTGTCTAAATCATTGATATTCGTCTTTTTTTCTTCGGAAACGACAGGTATTATACTATTAAGGTCCAGCGTAGCTGCATGATTGCAGTGACGATTTCTAAATTTATTTATGAATTCAGAATTACTGATTTATTAATTTCAGTTGCAGGTGTTACCGTGTAAACTCTACTCTAACTTATTCTTGTATATTAACACACAGTTAATTCTAAAGAAGATAATTCAAAGACACGTACGGTTAAAATCTAAAAGGTACATAATTTTCCTCCGAGAGCATCGGCACAGTTCCCTAAAACTACCATCTTCCCGATTCTGTCTGGGCAGTTTCACTCTTGTTTAGAGGAGGATAAATGGATGCCTGTAACTTTGTCTACTTCGTATGATAGCTGCTTTGTATTAAACTCATCTCTATGTGTTTTCCTGGTACTAATCGGGTTCAACTGACCGAGATTTTCACTGTCACCGAGTTCTTTTACCGGTATCGTCAATGCCTGGATTCCGTCTTTGCTCATAGACTAGTTCATCCCAGCTCAAGTCGCCAAACATTTAAGCGTCTCTGGAGTTTTGGAACGTTGACAGTCTTCGAAATAAATGTCGTGACGTGTCACTCGTCGACAAGTCTTCGCAGCCTTTTGGAAAGACTTTGGAGTTTGATATCCTATTATTCACATTTCATATATTCTCAAATCAAAGGTAAACTCGATCTTTACTCATGCAAAGCGAACTATTTTTGATTGTATGAACTAATACTAATGGTATTGTGGTTCTGGGTTTAATTTATTAACCAGTCAGGTTTTCTTCAAATGTAATTACAGACATCTCCACTTTGTTAAATGCGAAAGCAGTTCATTGCTGAATTATAAATTGTATTCATTAAACTGTAATTATTTTGTTTCCAAGTACGTATTTATCTTAAGAGATCACGTAGTTAAAAATATGGGATGCCAAGTCGCCGTATTCGATTGATTTAAAAACATATCGATACTTTAACTTCCATAACCAAGAAAAATCTGTTTCGTCCTAGCATGTTCATTATCCGATGAAAGGTCATAATGAATTACATGCGAGTAAAACAACTTACGCTCTTAGAGTGGAGCTGGATTTTTTGTTTCGAGCACTCTGGTACATCATTATTGCAGCCAGGCGCGTACGCAGGGGGGCGGGGGGGGGGGGG
>BEXV01003388.1:22133-34761 GCA_003118195.1 Hemicentrotus pulcherrimus | reverse complement strand
TTTACCTTTAATACAGGTTTAATATTCAACATGAAACCATATCATGATTTTTTATTATCATAATCTATTGTAACAGGTGCACTTAATGATTATCGACAATGACTTGGGGTGATCCGATCTGCGTCTTTGATGTACAGCAGAGAAGAAACAGAAATTAAGAAAGGAGTGAAAGATAGAAGACATATGGAAAAAGAGACAAAGATAGTAGAGTATGTAGGTGTGTCCGTTCGACCATGAATATGCAAAAAATGTCCGACTCTAAGGGAGCAGGAAGCAGGGGGGTCGGCGGTTCAAACCCCCAAACCCTTCGACGGCCAAGTGAAAAAAAGGGGAGAGAAAAAAGGGGGAAAAGAAGGGAAAAGGTAAACGGCGCCATTTTTGAAAAATCCTGGATCCGCCACTGGGTCAACCCCCCTCCCCCTCCCTCCCCTTGGCAAAAAGATAGACCAGCCCCTGAGAAGTATATCTCCTCCCAACCTGTTTGCTCTACGCCCTCAAATTTCGACTGAAGAAATATCTTTCAGAATACTAACGCCATTGTAGCACTCTTCACCCATTCTTTTTTTTTTAAACAAAAAGTGTAACAAATATCCCGGCGTTTCCTTTTAAAAAATGAAACAGGTCTGCTCTCACCGACTACAATCAGGAAATATGTTCGTGTCTCTTTCGACACTGTAAGTGCGACGAACCAGGCTTTAACCATATTAGTCGTTCGACTCGCGCTCGATTTACCCGATTTGCTGCTCGCGCGCTTTTGTAGCTATTTTCCTGCGCTTTCTGGCTTGTTGCTTCTTGGTAGTCGTCTGTTATTATCCACGCATCAACCCGCTATTGATTTTGCTCGCATTGCTAGCATTTACGCTCTACTACTCTCAAGATCATTTCGTCTCTTTCTAAAATTATCTTTGTCAACATTTTGTTTGCATCTGTGCAAGCCTTTGCGAGCCTCCATCTCTAATTGCCGCCTAATACAGTCTTGTACTAACGGCATTCCAATGTACAGTACATCGTACATGTCCAACGCTTGGAATTGTGTACATGTATGTTTGGCAAATTTCCTTTTTTTCTTTTAATGCTTTCTCTAACCTTGTGCAAATAATGCCGATAGGAACTAACTTGTCATTTTCAAAATAACGGACTTACGGATATGTATCTCCTAAACCACTTGATAAAAATATGAGCCACAGCCAAGCACGCACATCAGGGTATTACTGTCGATGCGACGTCCATTATTACACCTAATTCAAACAGCCCCTTTCCCAGGACTAAGTGACTAATTACATAATAATATAATAATGATAATGTAATAATAATAATATAATAATGATATAATAACATAATGATAACATAATAATAATAACATAATAATAATAACATAATAGTAATAACATAAAAATGATAATGTACACATGTTTGACTATAATAGCAGGTCCGTTTTGTTCTTGTGGGGGGGGGGGGTATTCGAGGACCCTTTAAATAACACATTTTGAACATCTAAGTTGAGATTGATTTGATAAATATTTCACGATTCACCATTGATGGCAGTATTACACGTACTTCCTAAAACAAAAGTATAGTGTTTCAATATCTACTTAAGATTGTTAAGCTTTAGTGCACAGAAGTGGATAATAATAATAATAATAATAATAATAATAATAATAATAATAATAATAAAAACGTTACTTATAAAGCGCTTACCACCGAAGTCTCTAAGCGCTAAATGGGGCAAAACTTGTAATGTCGGGGTATTATAAAGATAATGTGTGAAGATTGAGTGTTGAATACAATTAGGTTTTTTTCTAATTGGGAAGCTTATGAAAGATAGGTGAGCAAAGCTGAGAGGGTGTGTTTTTCTAATATTTCTATTTTTGGAACCCTCTATATCTATTGTCTTTCTTCATAATATCAATCTGGCTTGCCTCATGTCCCTCTACTATTACCGGGCCCAAATAGGCCTCCCATTTGACCCCTACCCCTTCCCACCTCCTCCCTCTCTCTCTCTCTCTCTCTCTCTCTCTCTCTCTCTTACACACACAGACATACCCATACGCACATAATCTCTCTAATATATTATATATATTTAAACTCCTTTCTCTCTGACTTTCCGGTCCACCCTTTTTGTATATTATCTTCTTTGCTCTCTCTCTCTCTCTATCCATCTTTAAATTTCATTTTTCCTCATCTATCTTTCCTCAATCCCTTTCTTTTCCAACCTCACCCCTTCACCCATTTCTCCTTCCCTCCTTCCCCCTTCCTTCAAGTGATGAGTTTTTTGGTGTGAAGATCCCTTGAGGGGAGTGTATCACCTTTAGTCCTCTCTCCCTCTCTCTCGCCCGTCTCGTCGCATCGCTGGAGTATCTTACTACTCGAGAGTCTGACTGCCTGGCCGCGCGCGAGGTAGGTAGAGCGCTGCGGGGTTATCATTGGTCAAACCCCATACGCGTCCAGTTCAAAGCCTCAAAACCTTATGGGCTGACAAGCGGAACAGACAGACAGAGACGCACTCCTTGATATGAGTTCTCGTTTCTTATCACTCTTCTTACGACATCAAACCATCCAAGGAGGAAAAAGGGCTCTCACTCGAAGAAAGCTTTCGCTTGTCGTGAAGTATCTCAGGGCAATAGTGAAAGCCGGCATTTTTTTGCGCCATGCTTGCTTTTTCAAGGTATATATTATCGCACTTCATCCGGCGTTGCTCCTCGATCGCTTTGATTGTCTTGCCCTTTAGGTGAAAATGACCTGTCGATGGTTCTCACCCCACCCCGGTTGACAGACCCCTAGGGGATCACAGTAAGGGGAAGGCTTGGTACAAAGTGGACAAACCATGACTGTGCTGCTGACAAGCATGTTGAATGCCTAACGTCGAGGTGACAGATTGGGGACGTTGATGTCCTTGTTTTCGAGGTCGAAGCATGCGGTGGTCGACGATCACGCCATTGGGGGTTGGCTTCGATCAACCAAACGATGACCCTCTTGCTGGTGATCGTGGTCATCCGATCGTCTGCCTTCTGGGCGATAAGCGAAAAGAGACCGACGTCAAATTAACAAACCTTGCATGCGTCATCATGAAAGAGAAAGAGAGAGAGAGAGAGAGAGGGAGAGAGAGGAGGGAAGGGGCAAAGAAAAGAAAGAAAAGGAGAGAGAGAGGGTGGTGATAAGATAAAAAATACTATGATAAGCAATATGGTACGTAGAGAAAAGTGGGAAGAGAGGGAGAGACTGGAAGGAAAAGGGACGGGGTGAACAATATATATTTGTTTTAAGCGATCGGAAAGTGTAGGGAGAGAGGGATAGACAGGGTGATAGGGTACACGTGAGGGGACGATTAAAAGAGAAACGGAGGTGAACAGTATGTTATGCAATAGGCTATGCACAGATAATAGGGAGAGAGAGCGTGAGAGGGGAGGAAGGGGAAAGAGAGTGCGAGAGAAAGGGGGAGAGAAACACACAAAAAATGGCTTTGGGAATAATAGAGACAGGGGAGGGGAGGGAAGGTGCAGAGAGGAAGATTTTAGAAAAATGGAAAGGGAGAGGAAGGCGGAGAGGCAGAACATAAGAGAAACATCTAGGTGAACAAAACGCTTTATAGAAAATAAACAGAAAAAGGAGTGGTGAATACTGTAAGTGAATAACTTATAAATGATCGACGGACATAAGAATGCAGTCGATACAAGCATTTTAAAGGGGTGAGGGAATATGAGAATTTGGAGGAAAGATGAAAAAACGTTTTAGTCCTTAGAAATAATCAAAGATAATTAACAAAATGTTACTCTATAACATGGTTAATAGGGGAAATGTTGGAATAACAGGACATTTTTATTTTACAATACTTCTTGTGACGCTGCTTTTTGAAAAAATATGTATAAATACTCACCTCGACCAAGGAGCTGGTAACTTCTTGCCTCGACCCATCCTTTACCTTCGAAGCGCGTGCTAAATCAATTCAATTATTCTTTAGAATAAATTTTTGTTGGAGTCTTAGTCTAACGGGACAGCTTCGTATTTTTTTTTGTTTTTTTTTTTTGGATAAGATAAGAGTAAAATCCCCGACACATTCCTTGCACCGTTTAATAGTTTAAATGATTATCTTCATCCCTAACTCTCTAGAAAAATACTAGAAAATTGTAAATCATTATCATATCAAAACCTAACAATCCTAAATCTGTTCATATCATTTTTTTTTCATTAATGGAATGCATATCGTTTCAATATACCATTTCTTCAAAATTGTACGGGAATATAACATTAATCTTTTTGCAGGCAAGATACAATTGTATTGAATAAATACTTTTTTTTTTAAATGGGGAAAAAAGAAGATAATTATACTTTCGGGAAAAAAAGGGTTGAAATATGACTTTAAATATGATTTAATTATGATTTAAAATATGATTGAATCATCAAGCATATCACTGTTTCCTCCTCTTTCTCTCCTCTTGGCGGAAAGTTCTTTTTTTTTTTTAAATATATATTACGACATTAACGGGTATAATCAAGATGATCAAATCTTGAAAGACAAAAAGAGACTGAAACACATATAAAACGAGAAAGTGATAGAGATAAAAGAGAGGGGGAAAAACAGATTCGAACTTGTCAAACTGCCAGCAAAACTGAGAATCTAGCATGTCACGAAATATAATTGCCCACTACAAATATTGAAATATGAACGAAATGTGAGAACTCATGCGCTAATAGCGTGCCAATATATTGCTCTCCTCAATTTCTTCTTTTTTTCCCGCGCAATTGCGAAACTGACCCGTGTGGTATATGATTACGAGGGATGCAGACAGCCGCGTACAGGAGAGTCGTTGCGGGAAAAAAAAAAAGAAAAAAAAAGAAGAAAAAATCAAACTCGATTGCTCCAGCTAAGATTGGTCTATTTGTCTTTGGAGGTAATTTGCTTGAAGGCATAAACTCTATCTTGCATCTCTTCTTAGTCGGGGTATTATTTTCCTTCTATCTTGCTCCATCTTTACTTTTTCAATCATGATTAAGAGAGGGAAAGATCTGGTCGAAGAGAAAAATGGGGAGAAAGTGTGATAGATGGAAGAAAAAAAATAGAGAGGAAAATGTCTCATCTTGACATTACACCTACGGAGGGCTCTTGAGCCGGAGACTGCTTCGAGGCTCATCACCAAGATTGGGCAGATATTAAGAAAAATGCTTTCTTACTTCTCTTTGGCATTTAACCGTCTCCTCGACTCCATCTTTCTCTGATCGCTGCTAATTTACCTCCATCTTCTCCGCAACTGTCACATATCTGCGATGCGATACCCATACCTACTTCAGAGTTCTAGTAATAACCCAACTATTAATCCCGTCTATCAGTTTCATCTCGAACACTTAGCAGTCCTCCTCCTACATTCAATGATACCCACCTACTTTTCTTGACTCATTTCCCTCTCATCCTCAGCCTAAGCATAATGACGCATTCTTGTAACGATCAAAAACCGAGCCACCACTTGGTTAAGAAATATTAACAAAACTTGAGAGAGAATCATGGCGAAAGTTGGTTGTAGAAGACGAGAATCATGTCGCACTTGTGATCTGTCGATCTGTTGCAGATGATCCTTCTGACATCACCTTTTAGTCTGCTATACATTTTTCATGAAGGAGAGGGGTCCTTTGCGCTTAAACCAATCGCCTCCCGGCACTCTTTCTGTCATTTCGTGATGACCACTCGTCTTCTCCCCCTCTTCACAATGTTCGCCAAAAAAACAACAACCCCAAAGCCCCCTCCCCACTCTCCTCATCCTCAGCAACAAGTTTTTATATTCAGTCAATCTGTATAATATCTTAGGCGTGTTTATCTATCCCTTTCCACCCTTCATTTACAAGATAAGATTGGAAGACAGGAGTCATCCTGGTTTTTGACATCTTGTCAAGTGGACCTCGTCACTCATCACTATCATCTCGTCCATCGTCTGTCTTGTCCAGTTCAATATCAGTCTTCGAGCCCCATAACTGGAGTTTAAAATTCGGCCAATGCTTGAAATGGCGCCAAAACGGAAACTCTTCCTACTACCCGACCTTAAACTTTTTAAGTCATCTACTTTCTCCGAGTTTTATTCAAACTACTTCTTTTTTCTGATTTCCTCCTTATTCTTCTTTGACAAAGTGGCATGAATCGCATTATTTTATAGAAATACTGTAGCAGTTTGGGTTTGAATGAAACAATTCTAGAAACTGTGAAGTAACCTATGAATACAAATGAAAAGATTGCATAATACGTGTTTAGTTTTCAGGGCACCCGCCCTTTCCTTTGATGAATCACACTTTTGATATTATCTCTCCTTTTCTTTTTTAAACTTAAATCGAGAATGAGAACCTGTCCTGTCTTGAGTCGAAAAACGACAAGCTGTCTCCTTTATCAAGTTCTGAACATGATTCTTGAAATCGTGTTTCGAGTGTTCTAGTCACCTGAATCGGAAAAAGTATAGAGCATCTGATGGATTTTAATGTCGAATAGAATTAAGTTACAAAGGAACAACTTCAAGAGTCATTCTAAATAAAATTGTCCACATTTAGAGTCTAGTCATCGCTCTTTCCGATCCATGTTAGACTCGTTTAGCGTTTTAACCTTTAACTCTCCGTGCATGTCGTACTAACGGTGTTAACGTTCACGACATGTTCAAACTTTAATTGATAACATGACCCCTTTTATTTCCCTTTCTTTCAATCTTATTTACTTACGCATTAATTGGAGCTGGCGTCAGTGGTGTTTTGTGTTTCCCGAATGAAGACGCGCAAGACTTCGAAGAACATGCGCTATTTCTAATTGAATGGCTTACCTTCCCTATCAAAACCAAGCTAATCCTCCATTCCTGGTTTTTGATCAATATAAAATTCGAACAGCTTCCTTCACAATGTACAATGAGATTAATTTTCCAATTGAACAATTATTTATGCTATCGAACTATTCGTAGCCAATGTATCAGTACGTTATTAACTGTAATTAAACTGACAAACCATTTTCAAAATACCTTATGTTTGTCAACCCATGATGAAAACCTGGTAGGAAAAATACTCTCACGAATAATTTAAGTGTAATGAGACCAGGGCCACGTTAATACCCGTTGCGCCAGAAACTACATTTACCTGACGCAAGGCTGCGTTAGCGACTAGTGCGATGTTTGACATGTCATGAGCTGGCATCCTCTTCTAACTGCGAAGTACCGTGTTCGAGACAAAGTCGATGCCGCCAGTGCCCTTTGGAAAGGCATTCATCCCCATTGTCAAGTCCCTCGGAGAGGAATTTCAGCCATCGATCTCCTGTTTGCTCTCTAACACGCATACATCTGCTTATTTATCAGTCAGGCAAAAATCAAACCCATCATCAAATCATCAGTTACCGGCACAACACTAATTTCCGCCAACCTTTTTGTTGCACGCAGTTACAACTCATGTACGATCTGAATAAGTCTTTAGGGGTGTTTATTATTTTGTAACTGGCTTTAAGTTGTCACTAGGCGAACGGGAAATGAAGTCCAGTCCATCGGATGTCATTTTTTTTAAAGAAAAATAAAATAGAAGTAAAGTAGAAAAGGAAACGTAGGGAGGAAGCGATTGTGAACTTCACTTCCCTCTCCCTGTTCGGTCTCTTTGCTCCCTCACATTCAACATTGGTTTGACCTTGTTACCTCACTGAATGCATTGTTAGTTTGTTTTTTTTCCTTAGGATGTTATTCTAGCCCTAATACACTATTATCTTTTCTTAAACACCTCTCATATTGGGCGTTTCTTATTCTCATCCATCATCGCCCCTATCCTATTAAAATCTTCCCCATCCACCTTGCCCTCCCCTCCTTTGTCACATCTCTTCTCAGTTTATTCAATGGAACAGTAGTCTAAACTGTTCTAGCTACGAATTTGTTTACCATCATCTGTATTATAGCAGAGGTATAGACCTATTTAAATCAGTCTTAATATAATCGTCAACATGGTAAATATTTTTCCCCTCCCATTCATCATATCCCCCCCCCCTATTATTTTTTTCTCTCCTTCTCTCTCTCTTTAGTTTTTGCCCAAATAATATGTTTCATCTTTTTAATTCCACTAGGAGTCATTTTTATAACATTTGTTTTCCTTCCCGTTTATTTTATTCTACATGTTCTATGCAGTCCATACATCGAACATCCAACTCTCCTTTTCGTCATCCCAAATATTCTTACCGTCTCCCTCCTCCTCCTCCTCCTCCTCCTCTTTCTGCTACTCCTGTCCATTTTTTCATCCTCCCCTCTCTCTCTCATACTTTGCGTTCTACTCCGTCTCGTTCCCTAGCACTCGTCATTTATCTTCCCTCCTCCTCTTTCTTAATTTCCCCCATTCTCTCGGTCTTCCTCTTCCCCACCCATCTTCCCTCATTCTCCTCCTATTATTTAATTGTTTTCTTAATTCATAGTCACCTTCTCCTCCTTCTGGTCCTCCACGACATTCTCCCTTTCCCTCTTTCTCCTCCCACTCTTCATCATCTTCTCATCTTCCTCTGCCTCCTACTCCTCCTCCCCTCTTCATCTTCTACTTCCTTCCCTCGTCTTCCTCCTCCTCCTTCTCCTCCTCCCTCTCCTCCTTCTCCTCTTCATCTTTCCCATCCCGTCCTCCCCTCCTCCTCCTTTTGCTTCCTCCTTCTCCTCCTTCTCCTCCTCCTACTCCTTCCCCTCTTCCTCCTTCTCCTTCTCCTTCTCATCTTTTCCTTCCCCGTGCTCCCGTCCTCCGCATCACTCTCCTCCTTCTTCCCTTCCACCCTTTTCTTTCCCTCACGGTTTGTCCTCTCGATCTTTTACCTAATCGAGAGCTCTTCTGGCTGTCGAGTGCAGTCCCGGATATTGCTTTCAAAATGTTGACAACTCTGAAAGTCAGGTGTGAGCAACGACCTCTGAGCACAGTTCAAACATGGAGATAAAAGAAGAGACAAAAGCATCGCTAAACTTATCCTGTTTTCAACCTTCTCACATATTATCTCCATTCGGAGATGATTTCTGTAGCCATAAGTAAAGCATCCCTATTCCACTCTGGCTATGCTTTCATCTAACGATAATAACAGCAAGGTTTGGTCGAACATTACCAAAGGTATTCGTCATTTATTAACCATGCAGTATCGTATCAATTTTAGCGAATTGTTGTAGTTCCTAACATTAATATTTTTTGCCTGTTCCAATCATATACGTCTTCCTCTTTCTTTCTTTGTTTACGTTATTATCTTAACAATAAAAATGCATACAAGAAATGTCTGTTTATGCTTTAGAATGTTTGTTTTTGTAACGAACTCATTTGGTATCATCAATTTGAAAAAAAGGTAATAGATACAAATCGTTTTATTTGTATTGACTCTGCATAATTTTCGTACTGGTTAAATTGAACGTTTCAATTTTTCAGCAATGCATTCTAATCTATAGCACTAAAATTGATGTTATATTGACGTAAAAGGATATAATTTTAAGAGTAATTATACTAAAATGGCAACCTTTCAAATTTAGCAAGTCTATTTGATCATTCTTGTCATTCTGTTCTCAAATAGTTTGCTTGTTGGGAACTGTTATGACGAAAAATAACGTTGACATCTATTAAATCGGAGCTCTTTCCCTGCTTGTTTTATAACCAAGAAATAAGTTCAATTGCATTATCCAATCATGGTTGATTATATGATTACTTGCAAAAACAGTCGCGATATATGAGCCCCAATTTCCGTCTGGCCCGCCACAATAAGATGACATACGATACGGCTTGTGTATTGTTCGTCGATTGCGCTCAACTGCGCAGTTATTTAGCCCACGATAGCGCAACGCCGCGCGCAATGCCCCCAGCAGCGCACGTTAATTGACGTACAAAATATGCTCATCACTCGACGCGGGTAAGGGCGGAACAAGAGGCGACGGACGAAAGAGAATGCGAACATATCCGCCGGTTTTAAAACCAACCCAATAATTTTACTCGATTGCTTTAATTTACACTCAAATAAACCCCTAAGCCAATGTGGACTCGTGAAATAGGAGAATATCTCATAGAGTCATGTTTTAGCGAATGCGCAGTGGGGAGGCGATGTGCACAGGTAGACAATTGGGAAGCGTGGAATGGGGGAGGAGGGGGTTGATGTTTTGTTGTTATTTCTTAAAAATCAAAGATAGAAAAGGGAGTAAATTAGTTTGTGACAATGTTGTTCGGAGATGTGTAAAATAAATAGCATTATCGCTGGGGTGTTTTAGTGCCTGTCCGCTGCGTAATGCATCTCGACTGTTGCCTCTGCGTGTTATAATCGCCTGCATACAGCGACAATACAATTAAATGTTTCCGCATGATGAGTGACAGACAGCTACGATTAAAAGAGCGACAAGAAAATGGCTGCCAACAAAAAGGGGAAACTGACAATATTTGTGCAACGGTATTGATTTTCCGTCGTCCCCATCCCCCTCCCCTATTTCCAAACCGCAATCACCCCTTTCTTTCTATCTCTCTCTCTTTCTCTCTCTCTCTCTCTTTATCTTTCTATTTTTTCCTTCATCCCCTTCCCCGGCCCCCTCTCTCTCTTTTTTTTTTTTTTTCTCTCTCTCTCTTGGTGTAATTTACAGACATTAATGAACTGTCATTATATCTATATGCATCTATATAGATACATGTGATAGGGATCTCTCTCTCTCTCTCTATCTCTCTCTCTCCATCTTTCTGGGTGCATTTTCTCTTTCTCCATTACTCTATTCTCAGTAATGAATTGAAATGTCATTATACCTAATAGTCTCTTCATCATTCGTATACTATATTTACCTTTGTCAGTTTGCTAACCACGCACACTCTCTTACAGCTTTATCGGTTTTTTTATTTTCTTATGCGTTTCTTGATTATTTAAATGTGGTGATTACAGACAAGTGAGCCGACATAATTCAGTTATGAAAATAAGTAAAATATATCGTTTAATGTTGTACGGTACATGAATACTTAAACATTTTAACCAAGATGTTGTATGATGTATACTGTCTACTACTGATGTAGACTTATTGTTTAGATATCGAACAGGCGATGGCTCATTGGTAGAGCCGTTGTCTCGTAACTGGGAGGTCCCGGGTTCGAATCCAAGTCGATGCACTAGTGCCCTTAGGTACATCATTGCACGTCATTACCAAGTCCATCGTAGAGACATTTAGGCCGTAGGTCCCCTGGTTGCTAACTTAGAAATATGTGCTTTTTAGCAGACAGGACAGTGGAGAAAAAAACAAACATCAAACCATCAAACTATCTGTCATACCATGTTAGAAATGAATTGTAATTGCGTGGCATGCAAATTTGGGTCAGCATGGATAGCACTTCATGAATAGATTGTGCAGTTACCAGGTGTGGTCGGTATCGAGAATAAATGAGGAACTGTTGCTAAGGAGGGTGCTTTGTGAGGGAAGATAGATATCTGCTTGAAGGATGATGCGGGTGATTACGGATGGGGAAAAGGGCAGGATTTTGAGAGTGACATATTAACAAGATCACAAAAAGGTCACGAAATGTTCGTAGCGTAATATTTATGGGCTATGTATTTCTTTGTTTTAAAGGGGGGGGGAGCTTTATTTTTTTTCTACTTCGTTCCCTATGTGGCCCGATGGGAAATGGGTCAATAATATTGGCATCACTTTATATCATAAGGGAATGGCAATAATTAGAATGCCGTGGTGAAGTATAGAAAGACTTGATTTTAAATCAACTGATCCGTGTTCAATTTCTGTTTGGATTTCCTTAGAAACTATCAATTTTATGCATATTTCAGTATTCAGGGAGTACTGAAAACCTGTGTTTGAAATACCCCGTGCTCAAAATATAATGTGGAAAGATGACAGACTTTAACCTGTTTTTTCTGGAAAAATATGTTTTCTATTTGCATGTATGTGCGCCCCCCCCCCACAACCCCACATATAATAATGTTTCATATATAGGACTAGCGCCTTTAGCATCAAGAACAAATTTTGCACGAAGAATGAAATTTCTCTTAAATTAATAAATAACTTCGTAAATGAAAATGATGTGACAATTTAATATATGAAATTGTTTAAAATAGAACAATCTTTTTTAACAAGGCAGCCATGATAATTCTCGTTAAATAATGATTGGGTAATATCAATGGTCGAAATACAATCATGTAGGACAATGTATTACGAAGACATGTTTAACACTCCTGTTTATGTTGAGCGATGAAGTGATATCTACTAAATGTAACAATTCACAGATATATACTAACATTATCTCTCTCTCTCTCTCTCTCTCTCTCTCTCTCTCTCTCTTCTTCCTTTGTTTTTGTTTCCTCTCTTTTCATATCTCGCGTCGTCGCTTCTGTTTCCCGTCAGGATGGCCATGACTGTGTGTCGAAAATTGTCCATCCAGCGGTGTGCTACCTTCCACCACGCCAGAGTGCACGGCCAACCGTCGGGGTAATGTCCCGTACTTTTTTCCGCCAATCTTCATTAGCGTTCCCGGGCTGACAGATAAGTCGTGTAAATTGTTTATTCTCCCCCTCTCTCTTCCCCTATGTCTTTAGCACGCTCTATTGCTCTTCCTCTCTCATCCTATCGTCCTCAACCCCTTCCTCTAACCCTCGCTCTCTCTCTCCCTGCCTCTCTTTCTCTCCATCTCCATTTCTTTCCCCTCCTCTGCAGTTGTT
>BEXV01003388.1:6995-21053 GCA_003118195.1 Hemicentrotus pulcherrimus | reverse complement strand
CTCCCCCCCCCCCCCCTTTTTTCTCTCTCTCTCTCTCTCTTTCTCTCTCTCTCTCTCTCTCTCCATCATCCCCATCTCCCCCTTTCCTCTTTATATTTGTCTCTCGCGTGATAGTTTCGCTGGTTGCACTTTTTCGACATCTTTTTTTTCTCCCTTTTAGATGTATCCATGGAAACAAGTATATTCGAGAAAGGTGAAATATGTTGTGACCTTTTTCAATCGAAATTATTGTTTGATTTGATTTCCAGGTCTCTCACACTTTATTGCCCTTATTCTGACCGCTCTCCTCCATCTATTTATTTTTTCTTCTAGAGATTTGGTCGTGGAAAAGGGTCGATTATGGAGAAGGAAAAAACTGTAGACGCATTATTTTGAGGACAGACACATCAACAAACCTAGAATGTACTTTGTAGTTGCTAATTCTCTATCCATCACCTTGTCCCACTGTAGCAGTCATATTATTTGATGGCATTGTGTGGACACTGTCTGAACCGTATAATGCTGAGTGCCACTTGTTTTACTGTGATTTGAATACGCGCCCTTCTCGATTTTAACACAGGAGTTCTTGTCCCGTATTATTTTTTTATTAGCTTTGTATTTATCACTTATTTGTTTACCTAATTATTTTCCAAGTTAATAGGTGTAAAATCATCATTTGGAAGCATTCGCGTCGTGTTTCATGATAAAAATTTACTTGGATAAGAATATGCAGAAATGGAATGATGCTTTGTTTAATTCCAAAAATACGATAAACAACACAATGCAATAATGTTATGAATCATTTTGTCTGATATACCAGGAAGCTTTTCTCATCAGTATTCGTCATGTGACTTTGGCAAAGGATTCCCCAAATAATAATCACACATATTTAGCGAAATCCATTTTTTGGCGCCATTTCGAAAACAGAATTATGCATATAAAGTCATTTCGGAAATAATTTATGCAGCTTGTAAAGAGTCTGAATGAAAATTTGGTGTTCGTATGTTTATTTACATTTCACTTCTTAAGAATAACTTGACAACACTCAGTTGTTACATTGCATGCGTCGTATTTTTTCAATATCCTTGACTCGAAACATTTCACTTTGTGAAATATATGCAGATTACTATATGAGATCGATATCATTTAAATACAGCTGCAAACACAATGTAAGTAAGATTTTGTTCATTTTGATCTTTGTTATTAATGCTGATTTATTCCTGTGTAGGAATTTTAAGAAACACAAAGTATTTCTTCCAATTTGGGTCAAGAGAGGAAAATAAAAGAATTACTCACTCTCTTGTTCGCTTTTTAATCGAGAGGGGAAACAAAGATCATAGACTCGACAACCTAATTGACTAAAACAACAAGTAGATTGGCGGTGTCAAAAAGAGCTTACGGATAAGACAAATTTGGCGGGAGCAAATGAGAAGAAAATAGTTAAGAGAGGTGTATCGTCTGCGCGTCTTGGTCACACACGAAAAAGGCATTATCGATATCACTGTTTATACTGTTTTACATTATCGTTGCGAGGACTGTGGCGAAGTGGAGAATAATCAGAGTAAGCAGCTCGAAACACGAGTGTCTATTTTAGCAAGATGTTTTCGCGCCACTGATGATGATGACAGTGTACGGAGCGAGCTCTGTGACCACGATGATACATCGTAGGTTTATTTTGGTTGTTGGGTTGTGGGGTTTTGCGCTAATGGAAAAGCGCGCGAAAAATCGATGGAGTCTGATTCAAGATGCTGGGATGAGATCACAAAAATGGTTACTCACACCGGTTACGGGATCTCCTTCACGATGTCTGTTTTCTTTGTCACTATTTCACTCTTAACCATGTAATCCTTCTCATCTTATTCTCCCACAACACTTATCCATTTGTGATTCACGAGTTATTGGTTAGATGTGCCCTTTATGGTCCTTGGTTTTGTTTTGTAATCATGTATTTTGAATCAACATTTTATGCAGTTTAGTATTTGTTTCTGTTATCATGCTTCTTTTTGAATAAATCTTCCACTGTATTTCATGAATATGGTACTNCTCATAGAAAAAAGGATGAATTCAGATGATAGTAACTATCATTACTAACACGTTTCAATGTGTGATAACAATAAACCTTTCTGAAAATCCGTGTACATCAGATTATTTGAAAGTCAGCCAATCATTATTTCATCAATCTATTTCTGTGTTCAGCCATGGGACGCAGGTTGCGTACAAACGAGTTGACGGGATCAAGAACTAACACTATTTGGCATCCGTCTTTCATACATGTATAGCAATTAGGCTACCTAATTGTATGGAAACCACTTCCATGAATAATGAATATTGATCATCGATTCCTGTCACCGTGATTATGGCAATAATTATCTCAATGGGGTTCACAATCATAAGTGGTTACTATTTCTCTTTCGGGTATGAAGTGGAAAATGTTAAATGCCGTGGTGGAGATCGAATCTACGACTTTTGACTTTACAGTCAAGTGCTCAAACTCCTCGACTACAACACCTCTATTTCCAAAGATTCGCATACAAGGTGGTACATTACTCCTTAAGTGAAATAACTGTCATAATTCCGAACATTTGATGCATTTATCTCAAGGATCGTTATTCCGAAGCTTCGCTTATCCAAAGTTCGTAATAACGAAATGATATAAACTTGATTATTTGGAATGTTCATAATTCCGAAGCTATAAAGGAGGATTTGCAAATCCGAAGAAAAAAATGTGGTTCACCCTTTCAAATGTTCATAATTCGGAAAATGCTGATGATGCTGACGATGATCTATATTTAACATGGTAACATATTCCTGTTAAAATATTCAGTAGACTTTCTTTTATATTTTTAACAATATTAACCAGAAGCTTTCTTAACCCAATTTCATTTTTGGAATTGCGAACCATCCTTCAAACTTTCTAAATTATGAACCTTCGAAATAATCTTAATCAATCATATGCAATTATGAACCTACGGAAGAACGACGTCATGATATCGGATGATGAGGATTAATATTAGACATGCAATTGGCTGTCGACTTTACTCATAAACTGAGAACTGAATATTTTAGAAGATCGTATATAATACATTACATTTTCATTTAGGTTCTCTAACACATTTATATCAAAAATTAGAAACACTGCAAACTTCTTTCTCTTGCAAAGCAATGATATATCTGATGTTTATGAATTATGATTGTATTATTTGTACTTTGTATGTATTTGCTTATTCGGTTCTCTTTCTTTTTATATGTTTTCTTTATGAATACAATATTTATCATGTCTTTCTTTATATTTATCAATATTTTCACTTTATCTCTTTTTTTAACACCATATTTCTGGTGTGTAGTTGACTTTTTTTTGTTTCTTCTTTTTTTTTTTCTTCTTCTTCTAATTATTATTGTTGTTGTTGTTGACGACCACCTCTCCAATGCAGTGTTTGTAAATACCCATGGCACGGGATAGAATTCATTATGAATAATGACCAAATAAAAAGATGCACCTTCTCGAACTACGGTCAATATTGTAATGAGTAAAAGGAAAGAAAGAATTTTATGTTTATCGAGTCGGAGAGAATGGACAATCAAAGCAAAGTCTTTGGTTTAATACAACAAATAACAAATGAGTCCAAAGCAGCCGAAAAGAACAGTCAAATCTTTTCTCTGTTCAAAGTGAGCGCAATTTATCGTCGGGAAAAAAAGATTGTCGAAGAAATAATAGGCCAAGCACCGGCAGAAGTGCATAAGAGCAGGAAAAAGAAAATAGGAGCAAAACAATACCATGTACCGTACATTGTTTCAGGCATAGCCGATATCTATATATAATCTGAAATGAATTATTCAACTATTTTCCCTGGTCGGTGCGCGGCATCTTTCTCTCTCTAAGGCATGGCTGATATAATTTAGATTGAGGGTCCATTTCGATACATTTGCAAGTTCTTTAGGCCTCCTTTTCCCCCTCCTTTCCCTTCCAATGACAAATTCAATTTCACTAAAAGGAAAAAAAAGCCTGATTTCTCCAGACTTCCATAAAGCGATAGAAAGAGGAAAGAGATGGAGAGAGAGAAAGACAGATGATATAAGGAAAGAAGCGGTGGGGGTAAAATGTTAGGATAAAGGGTTTTGCTTTTCACATTTCCATTTTGAATTCTGTTAGTTCTTACTCCGGGCCGGAAAGGAGACAGCCTTGCCCGAGGTTGCTTTGACCTCTCGGGTGACCTTTGCTTATTAAAACAAAAGGCTGTATAAACGTGGGGACGTTCTGCTAAAATCTTTCCCATCGATTGTCTCCCATTCTTCTCCCCTAGCGCCATCCCAAAAGAATTCTCCAGTTTCATCTTCACCCCCATGTTCATGATGTGAGTTGCCATTTTGTTATTTTCAATTCCTTTGGGGGTCATCGAGAGCGCCTTCGTTCGAATCACCATCTTTGATTTTTGATCCGTAAATTTTCCTAGATGTTGTTTCTAATGATTTGCTTTAACATGAAATTCCATGTTGTTGTTGCTGTTGTTGTTATTCTGGTTGATATGAAATAATCATAAGCATTCATCCCTACTAAAATGATGATCACCATTTAATTCATTTGGAAAGGTTACGTCAACGGCTAGGACTATGAGATTGCATTTCGGAATAAAAATGTCAACAAATCTATCATGATGACTTTGTAGGAAACCAGAAGAGTTTTAGGTTTCGTGTCCATCAAAAGAACGTGACAAAAAATCCTAAACCTTACTGAACGTTAAACAAACACCAGTGGACAGATACAGGGAGTTTGAACTAAATAACATTATATCCGAAATCCCTTTGTCAAGTCATGTCATTTTATAGAATTGTATTTTTGCATTTTAAAAGATGCGCTTTATTAAAAATAGTATCCTGCTACTAAATTTGAAAAAGTACATATCAAATGTCGTTGAATCGTTTTTATCATTGTAACTTCAAGAATTATTTCAGCATTTGAGAGAAATTGAAACAGAAATACTCTTCCAGTAATGTTGCTTTTTAAGAACTGTATATATATATAACATGCAGCTTAAAGGTAAAGACCAGTTATGGTCATGCGATTGTATTGTGAAAGAAACGTTGTGGAATCTATCAGAAAAGGTTGATCATCTAGCATTTNATGTATTAGTCAAAACATATTCTTTCACATGATTGGTAATGAGAGCTTCCATTTCATTTTTTGAAATTGGGGCGTTTCCAATACTGGTCTTTACCTTTAAAATAATGATCGTGTGGCAAATATTACTTACCTGTCTAAAACATCATGCTTTTTTTTTAATCTGTGAAAAAATATTACCAATCATTAATAGGATTCAATATTTAAATCATCTGAATTATTCACTTAATAATTAAAACAGATGGCTCTTCGTATCCTCTTTCTGAACAGCATTATTATTCATTATAATTAATTAATAAAAACAACAATTATTATTATAAAAGCTATAGGTTGATAAAGCAGCTATCAAATACTTCGACGATGTTTCTAAACGTTTTCAGATATAGTATACAAGTAGCATTACCCTGGTTATTGGATTCAGGCATGCCTGCACACAATGCATGCACATTCTCCACATCATGTGGAGCATTCTAGCCAGCCCCCATTTGACAGACGCTCACAGTGCTGATCAAGCTACACTGATTTCTGCATCCTACCGGTTACCCACTAAACACCTGGGTGTGGAGTGGCAAATAGGGATTGTGAATGAACCACTAATTGTACATCTATACATGTATAACAGCAGACTGTGAAATCAACATACGGTGCTGAGCGGTATAGTTGAACTGTGACCATTCCTAACGTAGATGCTGCTCTTCATGTTTCGAGAGCAACCCCATCTTCGCTCGTTGTAGCAGTTCAACTGTTGATCTCAAATTTTATTTTTGACGTAACCTGTTACATGAATGTAAATTATTCATTCAGATATTTAGCCAGTACTCAATTATTCACTTGTAATAATATTTATTCAGTGAATCATTAAAGGTACACAACCGCTCTCCAAAATGACCCTGTAGGCTGAAACATCTATATTTGACATTCAGCCGATAGATTTTACTTATGAATAAGACATGAAAAATTCAAAAAAAAATCAAACAACCTTTAAAGTAACAAAATATGGAAACTCAGAGAAAAAGTAAAGCATGCAAATTAACTCTGACATATGACTTTCTTTTCTCTCTTATTCTCAAGCGTGGTTTTTATTACCATAATGTTATTAAAATACATATTTACACTAATATTAATAACTCAATGATTGAGTGAAACATTACATGGGCTAAAAATTAAAGTATATTCAATAATTCTTCCAGCTTAGTATTGTTTTTTGACATATGATGTTTAAAAAGTGTAAATTTCGTTTAAAATGTGATCATTAATAACAAGAGACACATTCTTATTATTTCGTAAATGATATTACCCACGTTTAATAAAGCATTATCTTTCCATAAAATTTTCAACTTATTCTAGAAAATAACTAGCAGTTCTTTTACATGCGAAATGTATTGGTAGATTATGCAACCCTGGTATTCTGTACACTCTAAAAGAGAATAATGCTAGATGGACCCAAATTGGGGTTTTACAAAGCTGCTTATTTCCAGGGTAAAATAGTACCCAAAGTTATTTTGTTCATTTTTACACAACTACGTGTACATTTATCGAATATGTTACCAAATGTAACCAAACAAATATGCATCTTCTGTTTTTACCCGATAGCATGTAGGTTTTTATACCCAACTGTGTTTTTAGAGTGAACCCACAAAATGCTTATTTTGGGGAACCCCCTATATAAAACAGAAACGTAAAATGGCGGGTCGAAGGAAAAAAAAAACATTTTCGATGCCAGGAGGAGACAACTTAAAACAATTTGATTTGTCAATTTGATTTATTGTGTTCATTCAAATACTAAATCTGTGTTTCCCAGACTTGCAAACTTGTCACTATTTTTTAGTATGTACAATGATTGTAGCTACAAATTTTCTTTAACTTATGCGATGAAATATTAACTAATTTTAAATTACTAAATTTATAAAATGTCATAATCAAACTTGTAATATCAATGTGAAGTGAATTCCTTGAACGGATGCGTCAGTATGTGTTTGTTTTGGTGATGGTTATAAATCAGTAATTGTGCAGTCTCTCTCTGTTTCTATATTTCACTCCATCTCTCCCTCATAGACCCCTCCCCCTTTCTCTCTCCATATCTCTCTCTCTCTCTTTCTCTCTCAATCTCTCTCTTGATCTAAGTAAGTTATGGTAACTAGTAATTTGCATTAACATGGTTATCCGACTGCATTTCATTACTACCTGTCTTGCTGTCCTATAAACTGGATAACCGAATGCCCAATTTGAGGCTTGTATATCCGAGACATTGGTGACGTGTCGTTTTTCCGAAGGTTTGTAATTTCAACAATGAAACAGGGTCCGTAATTCCGAAGGTGTTTCGTTTTTTTTTTTTTTTTAATAACGTACCTTCGGAATAACGAACCCAATTTCATATTCGGAATTATGAATCCTATTTGACATTCGGAACCATTTTATAATCTCTGGTATGGGAAATGGGTGTTTCGGATATACGAACCATTGGAATTATAAATTTTTGGAAAATCGAATTTATCCCAACAAATTATGGGTATGTTATGTAATAACTTGGTAGTATCTTATTCAAGCGTCTTCTGTTTCAAGGTATCCAGAATTATTTGGGAAAATATTTAAATAGCGAGGTGTTGATAATACCAATCTTTCGCCCCCCCCCCCCTTCGATTCAAACATTTTGCATCTCGACGATCTAATATTATTTTCTATTGTGTGCTTTTTCCATCAAGAAATAGAAAACATTCTGTTCGATCAATGTGGAATGTCTTAAATGGGATTATTTTTTAAAGTTTATTAACGAAAAAAAAACATAACACATGCTTCCTTTACTTTTTTTTTCCAGTAAGATATGGGAGCGTCAGGGAGAGTTATAGTTATTTTCTTCAAATATTTAAATTGTAATTTCTTTTACGACTCCTATGTTTTTGTTATTTGATTTATAATGTTTACTTGATGTTTGTTTTCCTGTGATATGTTCATTCTGCGAAGTTGTTTTGTTTGTGTCTATGGGTTATATAAAAATGAATTAATGAATTATGATGGAAAATTATGATTCTAACTACTTTCCTTTCTCATGTTTCTTACAGCATTGTATAATCCACAAGCATATTCATCGGTGAGGATGGCGAAAACAGTGAAAGTAAATAGACATGAGAAGAGGGAAAGATAGAGAGAGAGATAGAGAGAGAGAGAGAGAGAGAGAGAGAGAGAGAGAGAGAGGGGGGTGGGCAAAAAAAAAGATAGGGAAAGAACTAAATGTATAAGAGAGACAGAGAGAGGGGCAGATAGAGAGACAGAATCTAGAAACGGGTAAGAGTGAGAGGGAAGCGAGGCAGATAGAAGCTAGACAGATAGATAGATAGAAACAGAGGTAGAGACAGACAGAGAAAGGGGTTGAAAGCAGCAAGCAAAAATAAACCACCACTTCAAGCAGGCAAACGACAACCCTTCTCTCTCCTCTACTCACCAAACCCTTCTTCTCTCTACTTCGATCGACAAACTTTCCGTCTACCCGGTCGCCTGTCCAACCGTCTATTTTCCCACCATCGCTCTCCCACATCTCAACTTTTCTTTTTGTTGTTCTCATTATTTTGTTTGCAAAGAGAGAGACTCAAAGCAGACGACAATTATGTTTGCCACGTGACAGGGGTCTCCAGAACAGCGGGGTGATTGACCTCCCCCTGTCGATCGCTCCTACCATGAATAGTTCCCCCTTTCTGCACATCATCCCGTTGCCATGGGGACGGGAACGTGGGCTCTCGTTATTTCATCGTTTTAAGTCGTTTCATAGAACGGTGTGTCTTTGGAGGAGGGAGGATGTTTGCTTAGAGGAAGTGCCATCGATTTGGGGTGCGAAATGACTGGATGCATGGTCAGTAAAATCTTCATTCGAACAGAAGAGGAAAAGCATACTAAAACTAAACAAAAAATGAAGGACACACTTATTTATGCAAATATTATTATCGAAACATGTGGGATCCATGGTCATGATAAGGCACCGTATTTTTTTCGTTTGATAGCGGCTATATGGGCTTTAACTCATATAGCTTCGAATAGAGTGAATAACGCCCTTCTGGAGTTTAAAAAAAAGATAGTAAAATCACCAGAAAGAAATTAGGTTTATAATGCCAAGTTATCTTACCTAAGATATATCAACACGATTCTCACGGATATTTATCTTCTTTGTTTTATTTTTTGTCGTTGTTTTGGATGGGGTAATTATGAGCTGTGACCGTAGAGATATTTATTAATAAGATATATAGCTCTATGGCTGTGACTTGCTTTTGAAGGTGCTTATACATACATCGAAGATTAGTTTGCATTCGTTGTTAGTACTTAAAGGTAATACAAAGTTTTGGGAAATTTTGAAAATTTGGTGGATAATGATTCTTTACAATTTTGATATAGTTGGATGCCCCTGTGGATGTATAATAAGCACTAAAAAAATTAGCCCCTAAAACACTTCTGCTTTCGAGAAAAAATGAAAATAAAAATTTATCGGTACTCCCGATAAATTTTGATAAATTTCAAATAGCGCATACGGCCGTACAATGGTAGCTGCGACCCTGAAAATTTCAGAATATGTAGTTGTGATATATAACTACCAAACGGGAATAGCTTACCGGTCAAAATTAGTCAACAAACATTGTTTTATAGCTTAATTAATATCTTGACCTTGAGAGGGCGCTATACAACATAAAGAGTTTGTTATTTATCATTTCATAACTTTAGACTCGATTTCAACCACGACAGCGATCACTGCATATTGTAGGATCGCATATGCTTCCAATATGTTCATTTTGAACCAAATTCATGACCCCATACCAAAACTTTGTATTACCTTTAATACTCTCATTATTGGTATTACTTTCAGTATCATCATTATCATCCTTGTTCAATGTGGTCTAAAATAACATTTTAAGAAAGGTGTATGCCTAATTTAACATAATTATCCACTTTCAATTAATGTTGTCGTTGTCTTTTGTTTCAGGGGTAACTCTGTTCTATAAGTTCCACTGTTAATCTCACTTGTTGATTCGACTGTGATGTACAGTGTATATACCTAATAAATAGGTAGTTATAGCAATGAAATGATATAATGAGATTGTTGCTTTTTTAATTTTGAGTGAGACTACTGCTGATGAGGAACATTGAGATGACGAGGAGCAAGAACAGAAGAACATTATAGAGATAATGATGTTGATGATGGTGATGATGGCGGTGATGATCATGATGATGATTGTGATGATTATGATGATGATGACTTATTAATGATGATGATGAGGACGATGATGGTGGTGGCGGTGGTGGTTATGACGGCGGTGGTGAATACCTATATTATGGTGAGAATGATGATGATGATGGTAATGATTATCATTATGATGATTTGTTGATGAGATGATGATGATAATTGATTGATTGATTGATTGATGATTGAAGTGGAGGTGGTATTGGTGGTGGTGATGATGATGATAGTGATAATTATGATGATGAACATTGATTGATTGATACTGATAATTATGATGTTGATGACGATGATGGTGATAATTGAAATGATGGTGATGATGATGATGATAATTGTTGAAGAAAATAGTATATATTCACACACAAAATAACTTCATAGACAAAACACGAGAAAAATATTAATCCAATAACTTCCTTCTTATTTATTGTAAAACATACACTTTCTTCTACATACACATTTACCTGAAATTTTCGTATTATTATCTCATTTGGTGGACTTTATGAAACAATATTGGAATTTGCATCATTTTGATTTTTTGTTTGTTTCATTTGTATTTGTTTATTCATCTTCATGGTCTTTTTCCAATATTACAAACTAATTAAACATCAATCATGTCAATAGTCAAATCATATAATTAATAAATCATCAATGTTAAAATACTAACATTGCAATAGTAAAACAATCTGAAGAAGGATTGTCACATAAGTTAAATTAGAAGGCCTGGTGATTCTTAATAAATCTTTATACAATACCTGTATACAAAAATTATGACAAATAGCAATTATGACCAATTCAATCAAAAACTAAATACATCAAACGAGGTTTTGCTATACAAACATCATAACATAACATAAATATAACATCTCATATTCGTTGCTCATTATTTATTTCTTGCATAAAACTTTTGTTTTGATAATTAACATCCACAAGGTATTCAGTGGATGAAATTCCAAATTTTAGATAACAAAAGTTAATTGCACAACTATGGTGAAAAGCAAGTAAAGTGTAAAAGGTCGATAAGTTCTGATTTCGAAAAACAAAACAGTAACAAGTTCAGAGATATAGAGGAAGAGAACAAGGTAGAGAAAGAGAGATAAAGAGAGAGGGGGAGGGGGTTGATGGAGGGGGGGGGGCAACGTTAGGTAGGCCAGACGTTATCCAAAGGAGTCAATAATCTCCTTCATCGTCGAGTAAAATTAGATCGTTTAGCATGGATGTATGTACGCATATCTAACTCTAGATCTGTCTGTCTGTCTGTCTCTTCCAAGTTTTGGCGTGCAAGTGTTTTAGGTCTGTCTAATACTCACTGAATCCCTTCCAAGTATCGGTATAAAGCTTTCATGCGATCAATTCAGGCGTCATATATCATGAGCCCCGTCCAGTGAAAGGGTCCTGAAACTAGGGCACTTAGCCAGATGGGCAAACAAAGAAAACAAGAGTAGAAATTATAAGGGTAAAAAAAGAAGTTGTCGCATTTTGGAGGGATATAGATGGAAAAGCTTGAACTCTCTCCAAAATCGAAGTTTAAAATGGTGCTGTTCGTTGGAAGGTTGGTTGTGGCGGGTTTTGGAAGGGATCGAGTTGAGCTGAAAATTGCTGAAATTCATCGCCCAAATGGGTTTCTCCTAATTCCCTTGGGTTGAGGGAAGCCGTAACGTGGAGCGCAAGCTGCGGGGAGGGGGCGAGTAACCCGGGTCGCAACCTGCCTGGAGGCACGCGGCCAAGCGGCGAGATGCCTCCGCGCACCGCCGTAGACATGGCAGGGATTGAAACTGTCAATGATCTTGGCGTCCTAGCTCCATTGCAATCGAGCTCAGTAGTAGCGAAGCTTCCACTCGCCTGCGACTAGGGTTTCAGCCACGGGAGCGTCACGGCGAAGAACCTGCCTCGCGAAAACCGATTCTCTACAAAAAGAGGATTTATATCCCCCTTTTTCATGCTTTGCTTCCATATCTTTTTCTCTGTTTCTCTGTCGTTTACAGCTTTTCCGTCTGATGCCCGGCGTTTTTGAGAGGCGCAAGCTATTTTTGGTAAAGCCGTACGGGCACTCGAGGGAATTGCTCGCCGTTGCTCCCCGGCTGGATGCGTAGCTCGAGCCGGGGATACGATCCGTAATCCTGCAGAAAGCAGAGAGGATCAGCCGATGATGCAGGCGTTGAGAGCCAAGCTTGCAGTATAGCTTTTGTCTGTTAAACTGAACGTTTGCCGTAAGTTTGGAGTTAGGCAGACGTGGCGCCTGCTAGGGTGAAAATGGTTGAGAGGGATGTACAGGAGAGAGAAATAGAGAGAACAAGAGAGAAGGAAGGAGAGTCACACAGAGGAATATTTGAGAGTATGAGTGAAAAAAGGAAAGGATGGGGGGAGATTGAAGGAGAAAGAGAATGATATATTGAGATTGGTAGAGAAAAATACAGAAAGAGAGGGCGAGGGAAAGCCATAAACATTCATGAAAATGGTGATAAGAAAAATGCTAGGGGAAAAAACAGTTGCCTTGACATGCAGAATAAAATTGGTGAATATCTGATGAGGATGTACACCTGCACACAAAATACAGTTGAATACAATAAAGACAGACGGAGATTGAGAGCGAAATAGAAATGGAAAATGAAGAAAAACAGATAGAAAATGGAAGCTAAACCGGGATACACAACCGTAAAAGAAACAACTACAAAATATCCACACAAAAAATATATACTAAGAGAGAAATACAAGAACGATACAAAAATCAGCGGCACAAAGACCTTGTAAAATATATAACAAGATGAAATGTCATTTTACAGAAAACCTGAGTTAGAAAATATAAAATAATATAATAGCAAAAACGGAGAAGACAAAGAAAAAAATATAGGATATGAAATCGGGAAAAGGAAAGCGAGAATGAATACGGAAAAAAAGACTGGGCAAACAGAATATCAAATGAGTAATGAATATAGAAATAATTGTTTTATCGCTAACACAATCATTATTCACAATTATGGTTGAATAAAGTCAAGTTGGTTATCAATATTGAATGGCGTGTTTCAAAACAGCGATACGTCATTATAAACGCATTCGGCGGAACTGGTAAAGAAATTAAACCGCTAACTTCAGTTCAGTGTGTGGAGATTTTAATGCATTCGTAAGGTAAATGAGGCGCATTAGTAAACGTAATTCATATGCCGTTTGAATAAAGATGAAGATAAATTCGTATACGTGGGATAAAGCTTGTTAGTTGACACTCGAGAAGAAAATTGTAATGATACTCGTTTACAAGAGGAACACCTAAACGGTATATGAGATTCATATTAGTAAAATGAGAAGCTTTTGAATCTATAAAGAGGTATTGGAATCAAAAGAGAAAGGGGTTCTTAGAAGGGGAAGAGTGTGTATAGGTACCGCAGATGATTGTAAAAATGAAGGAGAAAAAAAAAAGATATGTGTGTATTGATCGGTCACTTTCTTAGAATGGTTTCCAAAAACATTTCTTCCTTGAAAAATTGCAGTCTGGTGACTAAGAAACTTTAGAGCCTTAAACTGTATACAGAATAAACAAATTTAAATTTCATAAATATGCGTTGAATAAGATGGTCGGTACATGCAAGGATATCAGTCATAATCTATATGTGTTTACTTTGTCACATACCAGATGCTATACAGAGTAATTTGTACACTGACGTTATATCTGAAATCATCATGGCTGTTTTTTTCTTTTTCTTTGAATCCTCATTCTCCTTCCTTTTAATTGTTTGCCTTCTTTTTCTTTTTC
>BEXV01003387.1:21177-35924 GCA_003118195.1 Hemicentrotus pulcherrimus | reverse complement strand
ATCATCTTCATGTCCCATTCATCATTATTTTAATATCATCATTATTATTAGTAATAGCATTAGTATTAGTAGTAGAAGTACTATTCAAAGTATAGTAGTAGTACTAACATGATCGTCATTATTATTATAACTATCATTATCATTAGTATTAATATTATTATTAATATCATCATCATTATCATTATTATCATCATCTTCATTATACCAAATTGAATTAATTGTATATATCAGGATTGATCAAATAATCTTTTACCAGGTTCTGTTGGTGAGGGGGTTTGGGATAATGATAATGTAGTCATCGATTCAGTTTGAGGGTTAGGTGCTGAAGTACCGGTAAATGGTATGGTCGCTGTGTGGGGAAAATAGACAACCTCAGGATTAATATGATGTTTCAGAATTTTATAATTTCGTATTTCTTTTTTATGAAAACGGAGATGCCCTAAACATTATCCTATAATTCCTTGTAACTTGATTAAGAATGATATAGGTATTTGTTTTCGTTTGGCAAAGAAAAAAAAAGTACACTTGTATAATTAACTTTATATACTTTGTAAAAATGTTGTTTGTAATTTACTTTGCAAAATGGCAATAAAGGTCGAACTTAAACTTGAACTTGAACTTAACTATTGAATTATTTTGTCTTACTTTCTTTACAAAATCATACAAAAGTAGGGTTCAAAAGCTTAAGGGACGATGGCTTCATGGTAGAGCGGTTGTCTCGTATACCAGAGGTCCCAGGTTCGAATCTAAGTCAATGTGCTCATGTCCTGTGGTAAGGTATCAATTTCCATTACCGCGTCCATCGGAGAGGACTTATAGCCAGTCACATGGTTGCTTACTTACATGCATTCATAGCAGTCAGGTACAACAAAAAACATCATCATGAGTAATACCACTTTTTTAATGAATTTCATCATGATTATTATTATGACTAATGTTTATCAGCACTAGTATTATCATTTTGGTATTATTATCGTTATGATTGTCATGATTATTGTTATTATTTGTGGTGTTGTTGCTGTTATAATTATTGTACTTATTACTATCATCATCATGTCTTATTTATCATTATTTTCATATCACCATTAGTATTAGTAGTAGCATTAGTAGCAGTAGTAGTATTAAAAGTATAATAGCAGTAGTAACATGATCATCATTATTATTACTACTATCATTAGTATTAATATTATTATTATTAACATCATTTTCATTAGCATTAATATTCTTATTAATATCATCATCTCTATCATTATTTTATTATTATCATTAACATCATCTTCATTATACCAAATTGAATTAATTGTATATATCAGGATTGATCAAATAATCTTTTACCAGGTTCTGTTTGGGAGGGGGTTGGGGGTAATGATGATGTAGACATCGATTCTGTTTGAGTGTTAGGTGCTGAAGTACCGGTAAATGGTACGGTCGCTGTGTGGGAAGAAAATAGACAATCTCAGGATTAATATTATGTTTCAGCGTTTGATAATTTTGTATTTCTTTTTATGAAAACGGAGATTCCCTAAACATTATCCTATAATTCCTTGTAACTTGATTAAGAATAATATAGGTATTTGTTTTTGTTTGGCAAAGAAAAAAACATGTACAATTGTATAATTAATTTTGTATACTTTGTAAAAACGTTGTTTGTAATTTACTTTGCAAAATGGAATAAAGCTCGAACTTGAACTTGAACTAAAATATTGAATTATTTTGTCTTAATGCATTTTTACAATTATACACAAATATGGTTCAAAAGCTTAAAAACGATGGCTCTGTGGTAGAGCGGTTGTCTCGTATACCAGAGGTCCCAGGTTCGAATCTAAGTCAATGTGCCCATGACCTTTGGTAAGGTATGAATTCCCATTACCGCGTCCATCGGAGAGGACTTATAGCCGTCAGTCATATGGCTTCTTACTTACATGCAGCTTACATGCATTAATAGCAGGCAGGTAGAACAATCAACATCATGAGTAATATCACTTTTTAATTAAATTTCATCATGATTATTATTATGACTAATGTATATCTTCACTAGTATGATCATTTTGGTACCATCATCGTTATGATTATCATGATTATTGTTATTATTATTGGTGTTGTTGTTATTATTCTTGTAATTATTATTATTATCATTATCATATCTTATTTATCATTATTTCAATATCATTATTATCATTATTAATAATATTCTTATCAATATCATCATCTTTATCATTATTATCATCATCATCATCATCATCATCATCATCATTATACCGAATTGAATTAATTGTATATATCAGGATTGACCAATAATCTTTTACCAGTTGGGGATAATGATGATGTAGTCATCGATTCCGTTTGAGGGTTAGGGGCTGAAGTACCGGTAAATGTTACGGTCGCTTTGTTGGAAGAAAATAGACAATCTCCGGATTATTTTGATATTTCACCATTCATAATTTCGTTTTTCTTTTCATGAAAACGGAGATACACTAAAGATTATCTAATAATTCCGTGTAACTTGATTAAGAATATCATTTTCGTTATGATTATTATTATGATTATTGTTATGATTTGTTGTTGTTATTATTGTTTTAATTATTATTATTATTAGCATTGTCTTATCATAAGTATTAGTACTAATAGCATTATTTATAGTAGTAGAAGTAGTATTAAAGGTAGTTTAGAAGTAGTAATATGATCATCATTAGTATTAATATTATTATCAACATCATCATTAGTATTATTATTATCACCATCATCATCATCATCACCATCATTATACCAAATTTAATTAATTGTATATCAGGAATAATCAATCTTCTTTTACCAGGTTCTATCGATGAAGGGGTTAGTGATGTTGAAGACACCGATTCAGTTGGAGGGTTGGAGGTTGAAGTACCGGTAGATGGTACGGTCGCTGTATAAGAAAAACAAATACAATCTTAGGATTATTGTGATAATTCAGCAGCCAAAATTTCTAGTTTTTTTCTTTTTTACCAAAATGGGACACACACAACAAATAAAAATATGAACTGATTTTGAAAATCATTTACAAAATGACACAAACATATGGTGTCAAAAGGAAAAGGTTCAACGGCTCAGTGGTAGAGAAGTGGTCCCGTAAACGGAAGGTCCCGGGTCGAAACCAAGGTAAGGCATTGATCCTCATTACTAGTTCCATTAAACAGGACTTATAGCCGTTGGTCTCTTGGTTGCTTACTGTCGCTAATTGCTAAAATTCATACATATAATACTCGAAATAATCATACACAACGTAAAGAATTATGGAAATTATAGTATTTTAGCCAAGACGTATGTATATTAATCTTGGGGAGAGGGCATATTAATAGATGTAAACAGGTGTAGATGTAAATAGGTGTAAATACTGGTGTAAGGATGGGTTCAGCTATACTTGTCTCACTGGTGCATTGGAGACTTGGGGGGGGGGGAATAATCCCAAACAGAGAAACGGTAAAAGCAGAGATCGGTAGAAAAAAATAAATGCGCAATACTCATAATTTTATGTTATTATATCAGTTTCTGTGTAATTATTTTATTAATTTGGACGCCTGAATCAACAAGCTTACGTAAACTCCCTAAAGGTGCTCATTTTTCATTCTACTCATTTCACAGTTTGTTTAAAATCAATTTAACACAATGCTCATGATTTGTAGATTTTAAACTGTTTGTACTTTATCACATGTATTATATTTGTTCGGCTTTTAACGGAAATAAAGTCTTTTGAATTAAATTGAATTGAAAACACTAAAAACTCAAATTGGGATTTGTTTTTCTATTTTTAAACTTAACTGGCCCCCTTAATAATCATACACAACGTAAAGAATTATGGAATCGACTAACCGTTCTGGCAGTTCTTGCCTTCATATCCAGGTACACAGGTACAATCATAGTCATTTAAGAGATCTACACATGTACCATTGTTAACACACGGGTTAAAAGCACATTCATCCGTCTCTGATAAAAGTGGGAGGTCACAAAAGTAGAGATTAGAAAATGCAATCGGCCTAATTTGTTCATAAAATGATAAAGTATACAAGCCAAGACGTATGTATATATTTTTTTGGGGGGAGGGCATATATCTAAGCAGGTGTAGATAGATGTAGATTTTAAACTGTCTGTACTTTATCACATGTATATATTTGTTCGGCTTTTAACGGAAATAAAGTCTTTTAAATTGAATTGAATTAAAACACTAAAAACTAAAATTGGGATTCATTTTCTTTTTAAAAACTAGAATGGCCCCCTTAATAATCACAACGTAAAGAATTAAGGAAACGACTTACCGTTCTGGCAGTTCTCGCCTTCATATCCAGGTACACAGGTACAATCATAGTCATTTAAGAGATCTTCACATGTACCATTGTTAACACACGGGTTAGAAGCACATTCATCCGTCTCTGATAAAAGTAGGAGGTCACAAAAGTAGAGATCAGAAAGTGCAGTTTGCCTTATTTGTCGACAAAATATGATAGCATGCTAGCCAAGACGTGTGTATATATTATTTTTTGAGGGAGGGCATATAAATGGATGTTAACAGGTGTAGATGTAAATAGGTGTAAACACTGGTGTTATGTTGGGTTCAGGTATAATTGTCACACTGGTGCATTGGAGACTTTCGGGGGAGAAAAAAATCAAAAAAAAGAGAAAGAGTAAAAGCACGGATCGGTAGAAAAAAATCCATGCGCAATACTCATTATTATGTTATTATATCTGTTTAATTTGTTTATTCATTTGGACGTCTGCATCAAGAAGCTAACATAAGCTTCCTACAGGTAATCCCTTTTCCTTCTACTCATTTTCACAGTTTTTTCTAATTAATTTAACATAATGCTCATGAACTATCTGTACTTTATCACATGTATGAATTTGTTCGCTTTTTAGCAGAAATATAGTCTTTTGAATTGAATTGAATTGAATTGAAAACACTAAAAACAAAGATTGAGATTTGTTTTTCTTTAAAAAAACTATGATTACAAAGAAACAGTAAAAGCAGGGTGTGAGAGGGGGTCGTAAAAACCTTCTTCTCATAACTCATGATCCCTCAATCTCCCCTCCCCCTCCCCCATCCCTTCCTCTCTACCCCTCTCCCCTTCTTCCTCCTCTCCCATCTCTCTGTCCATCTTCTCTCTCTCTCTCTCTCTCTCTCTCTCTCTCTCTATCTCAGAGTCTGTCTGTCTCTCTCTCTTTCTTCCCTCTCTCTTCTTTCTTTCTTTCATTTGCAACCACCAGTTGATAGGGAGAGGGTATGTGCTTCGCATTGCTCTATAGCTACGCCACAATAGATATACATGAATAGGAAGAAGAAAAAAAAACTTTCTGAGAACAGTTAGGCGATATTCATGACAAATCTTACCATTGCACGATGGAATGCCAGGTGTAAACATTCCTATTTTACAGATGATGGATTCATTGTGAGTGATGGTGTATCCTGCGTCACACTTAAACGTGCACACTGTATTATATGATACACTAGTATTGGTCTCGCAGGTGCCATTAATCAGCGATATGAGGTGATCTGGTAGTTCCCCGACAGAGCAGTCAGCTTCATATGGAAATGGGATGGAAATAATCAGACAGATAATTATAGTTGCTGTATTACACCGGGCTATTACAATTATTGGCTTTAAACTATTTCTCGATCACAGAGAATACTTTTAAAAGACAAAATATCATTATAATTTGAATTTTGCATTTCAGCTTATTACATAAGAGAGAAAAGAGTGTATTCCAACAGTAACTTTAGTTAACAACTAAAGATGTAAGGAAGAGCATCGAGATCGGGTGGTATCGCCCCCCCCCCTCCAGTCTATGTTTATTTAACAATACAACTATGGGTGTCATCCACTACTCATGAATATTTTATTTAAGACGGTTTTAATATAATTCTTAAATATCAATCGTATTAACAAACATTTCGTTGAATATTTACACGAAGGTGCGCAATCAGTCGGAACAAGCGGAACTCAAAACGAGGGAGAAATCACAAGTATATTGGATATTCCCATATATTTCTATCACGTTATTTCCTATTGCAATACTAACGTTGATAATTGCTATCGACTGTAAACTTGTGAAGACCCGATTTTGACATCACCTTTGATGTAAATCTTTCAAAGTGTACACCTTTATGCATTTATTCTACTTTGGTGATCGAATGGAGCTAAAACTAATGTTTTGAATGATATGCTCGTAGTACAACAGTGCTCGGTGTCATTTTGATTGCGTCAAACATTCCGCGTCGAATTGAGCTGATAAGGGTAGTAGGCCATACGGAGGGGAAAAAAATGTTTACTCCTCTTATTATGCAACCACTTTTTGTACGATACCACTTTCGCATGGCGCATCAAAGGCTGCAGCACTCCATGACGCAGCCTTACGTCAGCTAAATTACACCTCGTGTGCAACATGCATTTTACTTACCAAATGAAGGACTGGGGGGTCGTGACGTCAATGGAGAAGAACATGTACAGGTGCTGTTTGATCTTATACACACATCCTCATCGGATTGCGCCACTACATACAGCATGGTTAGCACTGCAACGCATATCGCTGACTGCCAAAGCTGGGAATAAATAGGACAAAGATTACATACAATTTTGTTATTGTGATTCAGTGACAATAACATTATGGTTTTACTGTCAATAAGATGCTACTACACTTCCCCTTTTTCTAACGCCCAACGCCACTTTTATTACCTTCTTTTTAAAAATCTTTCCTCCATACATTATGATTCTTCTTTTTTGTTTACAGGCCTTACTTATTAGGTTGTAAAGGAAACTATTATTAAATTGAGACACGGAGATATGTGATAATGACAGTGAACACAATACAATAATACAAAATCGTATTGAGCATTTAAGTAGGCCAGTGTGTTCTTTATCCCACAATAACCATTTTGAAAAGAATTTCAGATCACGCAAATATGCGAAGTAACGAGCCCTCTCAAGACGCTCCTTTGTCAAACCATTGATATTGCAAAGGTAAATTTGACTAGCAGAATGACAGAAGTTATCATATTAAGTGACTTTGATATATTTCTACAAAGTTGCCATTATGGTTATGGCAGATAGAAATTACTCAAATATATTATAGATATTGCAGATTATAGATGATGCGTTGTGCGTGTTCATGGGTCCGAATAATTAGGCCAGGCCTATACTGTAAATTCATCAAAGGCATTGTATTGACCGCTATTAATTATAAAAGGTGAAACAGGAAAATTAAAGTAACTGAATGTAGTTTTCGTCTCTTTCCTTATCCTTTTAGAAGTTGACAGCGGCCCACACATCCCATGTTCTGACTGAATCACAGTAGTAGACCTAAACAGTATGGCGGAGGCGACTGATGTTCCCTTTCTTTCTTTTTTGTCCAAAAGTCTGCTTTTGCTACCGATGTGCTTTTTTTGGGAGACATGTCCTTTTCACGGGCTGCTCTCCTCTAATAGCCCCTAAACCCATGAGGCGTGCCCACCCAAAAGAGAATCAAAGATGTTCTTTCGATGAAAAACTGTTGTTACCTTTACTAACCAAACATCCGGGCCAAACATCCACCAAACATGAACAGTCTGTATGTGATTACTTATACCTTATACCATGTGCCTATTTAAGAGCAAGTCAATCATATATTCATATGGAAGTAGAACCCCAAACGAAAGACAAGTGATGATTACCCTGCCTTATCCATTATTTTGTACCCTTTGTACAATTCATAACTATTTTTGTGTTAATCATTCCCATCAATAGAAAATAGTACTGAGCATGATGATCCAGTACTGTATGCAGACCACTCGATGTATTGGCCCTTTACACGATGGTCCAAGCATCGCCATTTCTCCAACATCCCGATATTACGATGGAACTTAGACCACGGGGTCGTAACTTGTAAGGCAAAATAAATGCACTCTGAGTTGTACGAGTTCCTTCCAGTGTAAAGATTTCCATACTTCAGTCAATTCACGAGTTTGGGACATTGGTGTAAACGAGCTACAAGTGTATTTGCTCGTATGAGAATGTTTGTACAGGATTTTATATAAACAGTTTACTCTGCAAATACCAAGGTTCATAGCACATCAACAGTTTGAATACATTTAAATATGTCATGAATACTTGTGATCATAACTGAATAGAATATTTTGGGTTAGCCTATAATTATGCGAAACATGTTTTCAAAAAGGCAAAGAAGGATTGTTTTCAAAAATTATATTGCCCAAATTCAGAAACCTATACACATTAGGCTATTGGTGACAGGGGGGCATCCAACTGCTCTTGAACAATGGACTAAGAGCTAAATATTTGAGAATAAAATAACTAGGTTACACTATAATGTGTGAGCCCGTTGCAAAATTTCGGGAAAACCCCTTTTGTCAAACGTGGTAACTCGGCTATTCTTGCTTCTATAGTATCTTTACCCTGTATGTCTATTGTTGCTAAACAGAGAGATGACGTCAAGCGCTTTGGAATTTATGTATTATCGTTTTATAAAAGGAACCAAAGACCCGGTTCAGAAGGTGGGGCACGTAGGTTATTTTGAAATCCACAATATCCCCAATTTCACCTTCAATGAATTCAGACCTACTAAACAATTGGTTATAGATCATTAACCAAAGCAGTGTGTTATTCTGTAAATGATCATTCACAAAGCATAGATTAGTCTAGAGTATTCTAACACGTCTGTTCTTGTTATAAACATTTTATTCATTATATTTTGTATTGGTTTTAAAAACCAAAAGATATAACAAAACAGATATAGCACAATAATGAAATATAATGTTCATGTACAAGGAATCATTTAAAAAGAACAAACAACAAAAAAGGACACTCCCCCTTCCAAAAATATAATATAATAATGTAGTGTGGAAATACTTTTAAAAATATTCTTCAATATGAGAGAAAATAAAAGGTGAAAATATCAGATTAGGTTTCAAACTTTTACTTCCTTAAATGAAATATTAATTTAGTTTTCTTCTTTGGAAACCTAATATAACATTTGTTTTTAGTATTGATAAATTGTTTAAAACGAACGACAGATGGATGTGTACTTTGAAAGTTGCACACATCATTATAGTATTTTAGACATAAAAACATAGATGAAAAAAAAATAGTTCTTCTGGACGTCAAATAAGTTTTCAAGGATTAAAAGCTTGTATATTTGGACAAACAAAGTAACACTGTTTCTTCCCCTTTATCACATAATGTGCAGTTTGGGGACTCCCTTCTCCTTATCTTAAGTAAAAAGTAATCAGTGCAATTGTATTATTAAACAATTTAAAATAAATTTTAAAAACTCATCCAAAGTGTAAATCTCCTGGAATAAAAACATATCCTTCTAATATTCATATCGTTTTTCTGGGACATTCCTTTCAAACATCACTTCATATGAATGTCCAATATTATTTTATCTACATGTAGCACATCAATATAATCTTCATTTAGGTCATCAAACTTTCACTAGGAATATTTTTCATCGGAAAAGTGTATTTACTATCTTATTATTATCTTATAGTGAAACATCAAAATCAAGAATCAATTCTTCAAATAATCTATTTTCTGGATTGGATGGGTTTAGTAGATCATCACCAGTACAATTTATTTGTATTGTGCCAATGTTCTGATATAAAAATTGTACGGATGTTGATAGTATACTCACTGGTGTTGACAAACACCTATATCATAAATTTGTCTACCAACTAGGTCAAATGCAGCGTTTACTTTAAAAATTTATCACGCTCTAATAGAATTAGCTGATTGTACATTTTTTTTCTCATTCCCAAGTATCCCATGCAACAGCTTGATGAAATTCTTGAAAAATAGACATTTAATTTACTTTCCAACAACACTCAACTTTTATATCAAGCAAATCTTTCACCCCGAAGCCAGTGCAAATGTTTACTGATCCCGGTCATGCATAGACCACTAGATTGTAGTCGTTTCACAGCAATTTTCTCGGAACTCTGTCTTTACCTCCATTTCAAGTAAATATATAATAGTTTATTCAGATCCTTAACAAGGATGCAAGAACGTTAACACATAACCCCGAGAAAAAAAGATACATTTATTGTGGTAGGAGGAGAGATTTATTAACGCATATTTTACAATCAAAGAAAGATTTCTCGTGCTTTAGAGACTTTTAGTAGTATTAGTTGGTATGAAGAAATTGTTTTTACAGCTATACATTTGTTTCTTTTTTCCGTTTGTATAATATTTTTAGTTTCTCAATTGATTTAGGAGTATGTGTTAAACCTATAAAATGGAATAAACATGTTGAACATTATGTTTATATTCGAAACTCTGTTTAATAATTTCGAGAGAAAAAAACTCATTAAAAAAATTCATAAAAAACCAATCATATTGCAATTCAGGTTGCCAACGTCCGGTACAGCCGATTTGTAAACTATGTATGGTATTATTTTCCCGACATGTGTAACCATAAACTGCTTATAGACCTTGTGAATATCGAACAGTTGGGTCGCCACGACAAAATTTCTTTCATTGAAAAGGATATGATCGAAAACCTGTGATTTTAATCACCGTATCTATCGATTCGACGTGACATAATATGTATTTAACAGATAATATGTAGGTTTTTCGTACAGTCTTAGCAGTATTATAATGCCGATGAAATTGGATTTAATATAGGCACAGATAAAGAGTAACGTGCCTGCATTCTGCAATCTGGAACTGTTGAAGCAACAATGACAATAAACTATTATGATAAACTATAATGATAAGATTATTCATTAATCATATTTAACAAGTTGTTCTTTCCGAGGGCCTGAACCTTTTAGTACCCCAGCATAACTAGGCTATATACCCATAACCTGGCTATATACACCTGGTAGGAGAGAGACAATTCTAGGTGACAACATCTTGTCCCAAGGATGTCAGCACCAATGATCTAGACTGGAATATCTCTTGTGATAGTTAAAAGTCTTTAATATTCCATAATCTCCTAACCGGACTGATGTATTCAATGATGAGCCTTGATCTTGAGGGTCTGTATGATGGGCACACACATCAGACATGGAATGAACTTATGTGAAATACAGCATGGGATAGGCCTACTTTATACAGGTAGACAATGAGCTTGGAGAGAAGTTGTCCTTTTGGGGAAAAGAAATAATACAGAGGAGAAGGAAAATGATACGAATATTTTACTAACGATGCTTTTAGAAGAACAGCTGATATCCATGATCCGGATTGGTAGAGCAACAGTGTGATAATGATAATAAATGTAGTCTTCTCTATCCAGTGCGTGAGAAAACTAGGAATAGCCCATGATTTGTGCTGTTAATGTCCAGTGTAGATATACACCCTTCTTTCCTCAATCCTCGCAAAAGATTTTTGTCACCAATTATTTCTTCCAACATACATGGCCAATGCATGTGAGGAAAAATGTTCAAAGACGCTTGAAAATGTCGACAAACACAGCATTACAAGTCAAACAGGAGACACACCACAATTCGATCCTGTTCATGATAACAAGTTGACAAATACTTTTCAAAACTATATACATGCATCGTGAAAATACATGTCTAGCAAAATATATTATACCCCCATGATCACGGCAGCATAAAGTTCGTTAACGCCATTATAGAGCTCATGGACGAGTCTTTTGTCATGTACACAAAATCAACAGTCCTGATTCATTGTGGTTCGTTGACACTAAATGAAACGCCTTTGTGCAAAGTTCAGTGGCGTTTTCATTGTCAGAATGAAAATCATGCACGAATTATTATTCATTTCCTGATGAAATAATAGGAACAACGCCTGACATGTTTGACTATACGTTCAGAGTCTTTGGACCAATACATCACAATTCTATGTATACTACAATGTTTGAGTTATCAACCTGGCGGTTCGCCCATATCAACAGTTCTAAAAGACTATACTCAGAGCCAGTGACGTAACTAAATGGGAGCATGGGATATGCACCCTATCGCTATCGAATTGCTTTTAAAAAACTAGAAGGGAAAAGGAGAAAAGGGGTTTTTAAAAAAATAGAAGGATAAAGATTGGAAAGATATGATAGGATACACGCATACTCCCTTTATCGTTGGCCTTCGTTATTTGCATTCACTATGAACATGAGTGACAAAGAAAGCGGACAAAATATACAGTTCCTCAGGTAGACAAAGGAAAATCCCTTCACTGCTATTATGTACAAATGTGTAGAACAGGTGTCACATGCATATTCACCTGTTCTACACATTTTTACATAATAGCAGTGAATTGGATGTTCTTTTGTCTACCTGAGGAACTGTATATTTTGTCCGCTTTCTTTGTTGGTCATGTTCATAGTGATTTCAGTCAGCGAATAAATGGAATGAGCCTGCCCCACCCCTAGCCTTACGGATTCCAGTGCCCCTCTAAGACTGGACCGACGCTCTGCTTGATGAAGAAAAAAAAATGCACTTTTTTGACGTTATTTTAATGGCAAATATTTAGAGATAAACTGCATAAAGGAGCTAATCATGCACCTACAATTTTTGTCGCCTTAACTGCGCTTCACTGTAATTAAGGAGGAGGCGAGTTGGCTCAGTCGGTAAAGTGTCTGCCTGTCGAACCAAATATCTCGGGTTCGAATCCAATTCAGGCGGATGACTGAAGCCTGCGTTGTGCGTTAACGTCCCTCTCCCCTTGTTTCATAGACGCAGGCGATGTTAAGTGGAAAACACTCCGTCCCTGGGATAGGACGTTAAATGAGGATCCCGTGTAGAGGAGAGTCACCACCTTTTATACACGTTAAGAACCCCCTGCACGATTCGTATAAGAGTAGGGGGAACCCCAGGTAGTGGTCCACCTGCACACCCCCAATCAGTTATACTGGAAGGGGAGACCCGAGGGTTATATTGATTCAGTTCGCTTTTTGCCTCACAGGCACAGGTGACGCCTAATACCTAATAATAATAATAATAATAATAATGATAATAATAATAACGATAATAATAACTAGACTTTACTTCGTCACTTAGACGAATTAGGTGATACGTATGATAATTGTTTACAAAACGAATAATGCATTACACGATATTATATTATTTTATAAAATTCTTCTCCCATTATGATCTATCCATATGTCAAGATTAAATTGTGTCTCCTTGATCATCATGGATCTACGGAAGATAAATTGTGACGATATATGACCATTGACCCTGTGCAGTAACCACTTACACCTTTGACTCTAATTTACACCATGAAGAACGCATTTTGACGATTTTTTTTTCTAATTCAATGACCGAAAATGTAATTTATATTTTAGAGCTTATGCCTGAATATTAAAAAGTGAATAGTGTATGACGTCACGATTTCCCGGCGTAAATAAAAAAAAGGCAAAATAAATACATTAGCGATCATTTTTAGTTGTTGACGTGAGATTAGCTAGTTCCTTGATGATAAAATCTTTAAATATCGGATGGATATATACTGTCACTGTCAGGCGCGGATCCAGGATTTCTTGGGGGGGGGGGAGGCCCAAATTTGAAATCATGCGAGCCAAATATTAGTACGTAATGGTGACCAGCAGTGATGTAATGCGGGGGGTGGGTGCAGGGAGTGGCGAGATTCCCCTCCCTCCTCCGCGAAAGGCGGAAGCTTTAAATTTTCATTAAATTCTTAGAGAAAGAAGACGATTCGTTGTACCATTCTCTAAAATAATCCGCGTCTGAATTTAGTTCCCCCCCCCCCTTCCCGCGCGGAGCTCGGAAGATTTTACGATTCATTAAATCATTAGAGAAACAAGACGATTCGCTGTACAGTTCACGACTCTTAATCCTCGTCTGAACTCAGTTTGTCTCCTCCTGCGTGAAGCGCGGAAGCTTTTACGATTCATTAAATCCTTAGAGAAACAAGACGATTCGCTGTACAGTTCTCGACTCTTAATCCTCATCTGAATTCAGACTCCTCCTCCCGCGCGAAGCGCGGAAGCTTTTACGTTTCATTGAATCATTAGAGAAACAAGACGATTTGCTGTACAATTTTCGACTCTTAATTCTCGTCTGAATTCAGGTTCTAGCCTACCGCGCGAAGCGCGGCAACTTTTAAGTTTCATTAAATCATTAGAGAAAGAAGACGTATAAAGTTTCCCTAGCCCCTCCCGCGCAAAGCGCGGAAGCTTTTACGTTTCATTAAATCATCAGAGAAACAAGACGATTCGTTGTATAGTTCTCGACTCAATAAATGATCCTCGTCTGAATTCAGTTTTCCCTCTCATGCGCAAAGCGCGGAAGCTTTTACGATTCATTAAATCATTGGAGAAAAAAGACCATTCGTTGTATCGTTCTAGAAAATAATCCTCGTCGGAATTTAGTTTCCCCCTATCCCGCGCAAAGCGGAAGCTTTTACGATTCATTAAATCATTAGAGAAACTGTACGATTTGCTGTACAGTTCTCGACTCCTAATCCTCGTCTGAATTCTGGTTCTCCCCTCCCACGCGAAGCGCGGAAGCTTTTACGTTGCATTAAATCATTAGAGAAACAAGACAATTCGTTGTTCAGTTCTCGACTCTTAATCCTCGTCTGAATTCAGGTTCTCCCCTCCCGCGCGAAGCGCGAAAGCTTTCACGATTCATTAAATCCTTAGAGAAAGAAGACGGTTCGTTGTACCGTTCTCGAAAATAATCCTCGTCTGAATTTAGTTCCCACCCCCCTTCCGCGAGAAGCGCAGAAGATTTTACGTTTCATTAAATCATTAGAGAAACAAGACGATGCGTTGTACTGTTTTCTACTCTTAATCCTTGTCTGAAT